>FWPY01000057.1:915225-1103862 GCA_900174645.1 Sonneratia alba
ACTTTTATAAGAGTATACCAAGAACTTTGCAACCATTCGTCAATCTCCTCACTCTTAATAAACCTTGACCTCTGCATCAAACATGTAGCATTACAATATAGAATAAATAGTGATAACTAATATAATTATATGAAACTATTTGCTATATTCTATTAATTTAATATTAATGGTACATTCTAAATTTAACTAATCTAAAAAAATTAATAAGTTTGATATATACAATTAAAAATTTTTCATATTATATTTACTTTCCACTCTATTTTCTCCCATTACTAAAATTAAGCCTCATTTTATAATTAAAAAAAATACATCTTTCTCATCCTGCATGGCTTTATCTCCCACAAGCCTTTTAACTTTCATCTCATTTCACTTTCCCAAAAAAATATATTTTCGAAATGCCACTAGCCTCGTGACGAGACACAAAATATAATATATATATATTATACATAATAGTTTTCTTGTTAGCGAATTTCGAACCAACTTCATTAATAGATAAAGCTCTTATTCCACTTTCCAGCTGAGGGGACTCGGATGCGCAATAGATGGCGGCGTTTCTCCATGAATCAAATATAAGGCCCTGTTGTTATCAAGAAAATAGAACCTTCCATGGAACCCAATATTCATTACTTACTAAACTGGAACCCAATAGTTGCATATAAATTTTAGGCCTTAAGTTGCAGCGTCAAAAACTAACGTGGGACGACTCCATATATATACAAGAGCAGCTTGCTGGCAACTTGGCGTACTGATGCTGGCTGTGTGGCTTCCCATCATGATTTTAACAGTGGTTTTTTCGGATCAAAGTTGTCTAGGGTATTACAAGGGGAATATATATATTATCAATCAAGGTCTCAATCATATCTAAGTCGATATGGCCTTTCCAAGGGATCAACAATCGACCCTTATGCAAACAACTTCCTTGAAACTAACTACTACTACTACTACGTTGATCAACGCTACAACCCGACAATTTTCTTGAGATCAATGATCCTGATTCTTGAGCATTTGCTATAGATCCTTCGAATAAGTCTTGCTAGCTATACATTGACTATTATATATCTACACCGAAAATTCAAAGAATATTTCAGGCCCAATCCCAAGCGTCCATCACTTTACATCGCCATAGATATACATATGTTAACATGTTGTACTCTGGAGCTGGGCCAAAATAAATTAATATAAACGAGTTTTTTACTTACAAATCAAAGGTCAGGCCAAGGTTAACGTTGCCTTTTTCGCTCTCTCTCTCGTCTCTCTCCTTGTATGGTATTTTCTATGCTTATTTTAATCACATACTCGAGTTCATGTGTTCTAGAGAATTGGATGGAATACATTACAGCTGGGAGAAGGGCAGGTGCCCATGATTCTGCATTGGCGTGACGGTTGATCTATGTACGGTGCATTGCTTCTAAAATATTGAAAAGACACCATCCGACGCTCTGCCTCGATCCCACCCCAAATGTGCCGCTTAATAATTGCAACGGAACTCTGTGTGTACAATGTATATATGGTATATAATATGTATATGTATATATATTGTGATAAATACATTTGGGGGATAATAATATAACAAAGTGAGATGATGATTGGTCATGGTGATGGTGATGGGGAAGTCCTGCATTGAATCTATAGCTATTTTGGCAAAAACACTTCAACGATATAGATTAGAGAATTGGCATTTAGGTAAGGAATGGGAATTATTATTGATGATAACGACATGGAAGTGAGCTCAAATTCTTGAAGACAGCACAAGTAGTATAATTTTTATACACGTGCGTGGATTCGTTTATTACTTACGTGTATATATAATATATTTTAATTTATTTATAGCGTAGCTTGATTTTATCAAGGATTTACTTCTTTTTTAAAACAATAAACAGTGGGATACAAATAATTCACATTGTCTGATTATAGGAGGAGAGGAGAAAATTTGTTTGACGGAATTAATAATTTGTATTGCACCTAAAATCAAAATTATCCGGAAATTTGCTCTTGACGGAATGTAACTGCTTAAATTGTTCTACTTTTTTCTTATTAAAAAATCCTTTTAAGAATATCTTATAAATTGGAAAATTTTGTAGTATAAATCCGACAGAGTCCACCGTGGCATTTCGCTAAATATATATATAATTTATTATAATATAAATATACAACCAATGTCGATACACACTTGTGTGGTGTGTTTCTTTGTATAAATCAATTGCGTGGCATGACAAATTGATTACATCTCGTGTATATGTAGTATGGGTGAATGGGGACAGCTAGCTATATTACTACATATATTTATTTGGTTTCGTATAACAAGCAAAGGACAAAATTGTAATATGATATATATGATGTCATATATTAAATGCATAATTATACTAAATTATCTAGTACTTGGTGAAGCATCGATTCTGTACATATGCACAGTTATATATACACATATATGTATAGCCTGCATCTGCAGCATCGGAAATCACCTCCTCTCACTGCCTTCCTATTTCGAAAAAATCATTCGACAACCTCTGTATAGTGTTGTGTGTGCGCGTGCGTATACGCGGTGATTCCTTCGTGAAGTTTAGTTATAGACTTGGTCAATTGGCGATTTTTGCTGGCTGGCATTTTAGTGGTACGCGAAATGATGTGACTAACAATCGACCTTGTGATTCGTATGCTTTCTACTTCTTATATATATATATGTATATATGAATATATAAACAAATTAGACAGGACGATGATGATGATGTATGCTCGCAAGAATGCACCACCCATTGAGTTTTTTGACCTATATATATATATATATATATATATAAGAAGGAAACCTGCTACAGTGAAGCTTATGACCTACCATGATTCCCTGCAATTTTCAAGGGAACCCCTCGACGAAAGTCAACTAGACTCTGCATCTGTTCGTTCTTCCTTCCAGCTTCTGAGTGAAGAAGAATCGTGCATGAATATGAGAACAAAATACGTGAGGTCCATGCTCTCCGGTCGAGGCCCAGGACGAACAGCCAGCCCAATTATGGATTACGGTTGGTTAGGTGCGACTCCATCCACATCTGCGGAGCAAAGAGAGTGTGAAACATGAGTAGCCGGCAAAGCCAGCAGATCGAGGGTTCGAGACGAGATATAGCCGCGATCCACAATCAGGGAAATCTCCACACAGTAACGGCAGAAAGAGTCAGCTCTGGAGCTGTGCTACGTCTTCGTTCACGAACTGTCTCTCTTCCTCTATCAGTTGTTTTCTGTCTACTACTGTTTGTTCTTCTTGCATGTGGAATTTCTTATATATGAGAGAGGGAAATGCTGTGGATGCTATTGCATGAAAAGTTCGTCGCTTGAATTTTGCTAGCTCATTAACTGAGGTTATTGGTTACGTTTACAGGATGCACTTGCTCCTGCCGAAGAGGGACAGAGGCCAGACCGACCTGGGATGGATATTTCTCACCAAACTACCCCGAATAAAAAATGGCTAGTTCGCTTGGTTGGTCTATTTCCATACCTATAAGAAAAATTATGCAAAAAAAAAGGGGGTGTGAGTTGCGTATCTATAAGAGTGATGTCAGCAACAAAAGTCCTCGGAACAAACCAGCCAACCAACTCAACAACAACAGCAGCAAGGATTTTCGCAGCTAACATCACATCGCACGCTCATTATCCTCTGACAATAAGAATGAATCTATTTTCTTATATATCTCTCTTATATTTTTTATCTAGTTTTTATTTTTCCAATCGAGTTCTAAGAGAAGATCATCTCACATACCTTATTGGGATCGTAGAGTCAACGTCACTCATATATCACATTTATATCCTACTAGGAATCCACGGTAAATTAATTAAATCAAATTATATTATACCGGTCTAGCGGTCACCATAATTATATATAAACATATTTAGTGATGTAGAATATATGCATGCAAATTTCACAACGAGTTCCACCAATCCTTAAATATTAACTTCATCGCATATTTGAATATATTTGTGTCGATACATTTCCATCAATTAGGTATATTAAATAATAATTTCATAAATAAATATTTACTGATTATTAATCATATTTTCTAATGAAAAATATACACACAACCTCTGATTCAACAAATCAGGAAGTGGGACCCTCTCTTCGTTACCTATTATTTTATTTATGATAAAGATTAGCACACATCATATCATATGATTACATACACTTTAAATACATAAAGAACCTTATCACCAAAATTTATAAAATCACATGTGATCTAATATAAGTAAGATATATAGGAAGCTCGTTATTCAATGATTTACTTCACTGTGATATATATTCGGGTAATAAATCAACAAATAGAGCAGTAAGTTTTAAGGTGTAGATGACTAATACCAGTAGTTGTAAGCGTTTTAATAGCAAGACAAATACCAATATTTGGAAATTATCAGCAGCACCAAATAAAGAAATTTGTACACTACTGGACCCCATAATTGCGGCTAACTTACATATATATGACTTAAAAACTTAGTAACATAACTAGTTATTCTTTTTCTTCTTGATTTCAATTCTTTAATTCAATAATTTTTTTTCATTTGATCTAATTCACCTAGGTGAGAAAATAATTGAGATTAAGGAAAGCTCATATTATGGAAACCGTGGCAAATTCAGCTACACTTAGTGGGGGCGTCGGGGGGGTGGTTTGTGGTGTGGTGGTGGTGAATGGTGGACGGATGGCTATGAGGGAAATCAAAGACGGTGAAGGTAGGAATGGGTTGGTGGGCTTTAATGGGCTTAAAGCCCAAAAAATTAGCGTGCTTACAATTATACAGCATATGAGTAGCCTGTAAATATCCACTTGTCCCACATATGCACGCGCCACTGAGGACCACGCGTTCCCTTTATCGTTGCACGTGTTAAACGTTGCAAACAGAAAAGGACGGGGAACCATCGAAGCCATTCATATTTTCCTAATATTTATGACCAAACCGAACTGGTCAAAGTCTGGAATTTCCTCATTTTCACGGTATGTATAATTGGTCTTTCGGCTCTTATCCTTATCATGTTCTCATTTAGATTTCTCCTACTATGAAAAGAAATATATATATATGTATTGCCCGAAGTAAAATTACTTTATTTATGTATGGACTGCAATCTTACCGTTCGGCTTTCGACACGCAGCAGACCCAAAAATGATGCAAAAATAAGGATGTCCCATGCAGAAATCTCTTCTGCTCTGATCATCTCTTTCTCCATCTGTCTCAAACACCGCAAATCTCAACGTATATCTGCTTCCTTCTGTCCTCTCTTTTCGTTTGTTCATGGAGTCTCTAGGTCCTTCAAAGATTCCATTCCATCACTCATGACCTCAAGCCTCTCCCCAGTATCCCTCTCTCTGCGTATTGCCTTCTCTCATGGTGAGAGACTCGAAGCCCTTCGGCCATCCTCCATCCCCGACAACTCCTCGCGGCTTGATCGTCGGTAACTACTGCCACGACGTCCTCTTCCATGACGGCTCCCCCATCGCCGAGTCCCTCGGCGGCGCCGTCTCCTTCATCTCCACCGTCCTTTGTGGCCTCTCCATCCCCTTTGATTCCGTCTCCAAGGTTTGGCCTCGACTTCAAGTACACCCCCTATCGGAGCCCCATCAAGGTCCACGGCTCTAAGACCACCCTCTTTCATGCGCATTTTGACAAGTGCTCGGACGAGGCAACGGCTCATCGTGACCGGGTACTCAAGCGGGTCACTGCATGTGATCCTATCAGACCATCAGATCTCCCAAAGAAGCTATTTGATTTCGGGATGGCGGTCGGGGTGGGGGGCGAGATCCTGCCCGAAACCCTAGAGAAGATGAACGAAATCTGCAGGGTTGTTTTCGTCGACATCCAGGCGCTGATTCGGGAGTTCGATCCCGTGGACGGCACGGTGAGGTTGGTGGAATTAAAGAACAGTGGGTTCTATCATTTGCTGCCGAGGATTGGGTTCCTGAAGGCTTCAGCAGAGGAGGCACTGTTTATGGATGTGGAGGAGGTGAGGAGGTGGTGTTGCGTGGTAGTGACGAACGGGAAGGATGGGTGTAGTGTGTACTGGAAGCACGGTGAGCTGAAGATCCGACCTTTCACGACGAATCAGGTAGACCCCACGGGGGCTGGGGATAGCTTCTTAGGTGGTTTGGTGGGTGGGCTTGTGGAGGGATTGACCGTACCTGATGCTGCTCTTCTGGGGAACCTTTTTGGATCCCTCACAGTTGCGCGAGTCGGACTGCCCAAATTTGACTCGAGACTGTTGCAGGTTGAATTCTTTTTCCTTCTTCAGCTTGTCTTGTTCCATATTATTCGTTTATATAGCTGCGCTAGTAAGCTGAGAAGCTTGTATTCTTCAAAAACAAGTCTACAGAGGAACAAGTGATTTTGTAGGTAGGCATGATGCAAGTCTATTAGGAGAGGGTTCAGTTAGTCCGTCCTCGGTTCTTGCCAAGAGGATGAAAAGGGTACTGGATGTGGATATTTCTCGTCGCTTGACTAGATATTAACCTTATACAAGCTAATAGAATAAGAAGAATGCCAGAGAACGATAGTAATTAGGGCTCTGTTGTTAGTTAACTGATGTTGAAGTACATGCATGTATCTTGAGCACATTTTCTTAACCATGTAAGTTTGTGCTCGTATCTTGAGTGCGTTGATTGCATTGAAAAAACTAACATGAGAATTTGACTTCGATGGAGCTTACAGATTACAAACTAATAAATTTTACCATGCTGGTGCATGGTTCAGTAATATGAAAAGTATTTGCCATAGTTTGAGGTATGTTCTGTAAACATCGGGATGGGGGCAACTGGATGCAGATCAATGGATTGGGCCACCTGGCTCAACATACTTTTGCAGGTTCAAATATACAGTAATGTGGTTGAATGGTCAAGAGAACAGATAGCGCTCCCAATGCCCTTGGATTCGCATTAGAGTTGTGACCAAATCATTTGATCGTCTCAGGCATAGTATGCCCTTTAGTACCAGTGAGCATCCATACTGTCGCTAGTGGTATCACAAGCTGTGTCTGGGGTAAAATTACCATGTGTGCATGTGATATCCAATGACTTCTGCCTATATCGGAAGGCAGAGGAAATGAGCAGCTCCATTTAAATAGCTGTTGCCTAGTTTCTTGTCTCTAGGATGGACCGTTTGATCATGTGTCCTGTTTGGGACATGACCAGTCTTTCTTATTTCTCTTTTCGATGATAGATCCTTTCATTGAACTGATGCTATTTTGCTTATCTTATAGGCAATTAAAGACGAAGTCCAAAGGAGGAAGTTGCAGTGCATAAGTATGGGAGACGAGTTGAAGTTTCTGAAGCCAACAGGACATGACCAGTTCCAGGCGTCTCTAGCTGCATCCAAGACTCTCAGCAAGTTCCCGGTGGAGGATCTGCAGGGTCCCATGAAAGATGAAGAATTTCTAAATGAGATTCACCACCTAGATTATTAGTCGCATGTGTACCTACGATTGAATTGTCTCATTCAAACCGATGAGAAATAAACAGGCGAGCACCTTCTGTTGTGTGTGAAGGAGTTCCAATTGGGAAGAAAACCTTTGCTAGTTGTAGGATGATGATGATATCTCTTTTTAGTTTCTCTAGATGGGGGAATGATGTGATCTTTTGCTTGATGAAAACTTCAGGTCATACTATGGAAGAGCGAATAATAATATCCCGAGACAGAGGTTGGTGGTTGGATGGCACTTGAGCTGTGGTGCAAGCGTTCGTATGCCGCTTCATTCATGAAGCCGAGCAATCTACTCGCGCATTGATGCGAATTTGGGCAGAGCAGGGGTTCAGCCTAGAGCCTTGTCATCGGCCGATAGTCCTATTTCAGTCCAATTCGGGCCGCTAGGTTGGGCTTGAACTAGGACTTTCTGAGCAACCTTCGTCGGCCTTCGTGTGTTCATCGGTTGACAGTTAAAACTCTCATCTCAACCGCGGTAGGAACATTCGCGAGCAGTGTCTGCTTAACGTCCCTAAACGCGGTGGTGGTAGCTCAATAAAACTGACAGCAGTCGAGGCTCAAATGGTCCCAAACAAATTCAATGAAAGTGATTAACCGATATGAATTTACCTCACACTCTTGAATCCGACCAATTTTCAGCAATTGCTCTGGCTAGGATGATCAATACGCGAGGATACTCCGAATGAGGAAGGATCCGATAGCGTTTTTTTTTTTTTTCGATTTCGTGCAGGGAAATAGAGAGTAAGGACCAGACAGACCGCAACAAGACCCGTCCCAATAATCGGGCCCCCTTGAACGTAGGAGTATCGTATCCTTAGTCAGATGACTCACCTCCCGTCCCACCCACGCCCACCCACGCGCTCTGTGGGTGTGTGATGTGCTTTTTCCCTTTCAATTTACTGTGATGTAAAGGAATGCTGTGACTATGTCCCACGCATAAATGATCACATTGCTTTATCGGGATCCATGTCTGTCGATCGGTCATAATTAGAAGACAAAGTGCCATATACTACACACACACACACAAATATATATATATATATATGAGTTGCCAGAATTTTTTTGCATCTGGAGCTGAGTCTATGGAATTGAAAACAGCCTGGAGTTCAGTCCGACAAAAGGACCCATCTTGAGAGGGAGCTTCTCTCTCTCTCTCTCTCTCTCCATTGTTCTTCTTTTCACGAGCCCAACAATTCCTCCCTCCCACCCTCTCTCATAATCATATCGATGTGTAATGTATGCACAGACACTATTATACGCGAGCGCTCTATGGACAAAATAGTGATTTGAAAGATAAGAGATTAATTATATCCATAAAAAAAATAAATTTAAAATCTATTGTTTTTTTTAATTATTATTAAAACCCTTTCCCACACAATACAGTGCAACATTGGGGACTCCGTTGATTTGAATTCTAACTTGAATACGAACTTACATGAATTAAAGAAGGAATTGGTTGTGCCTTGTGCCACCCTTGGACTTGAGAGTCATAATTAATTGGGAAAAAAAAATAAAGTGATGCCAAACCCATGTGCATGCATATTGATTCAACTCCTCCACCCCCGTAGTTACACATCAGATCCATCCCTCCCTCCCTCACTGAGTAATTTTAAATTAATCAAAAAAATGTTCGAGTGGTGAGGGAAGAAAAAAGGGGTAATTGCAGACTCCGACATAATGAAAATTTGTTTGCATCAGGTGAATTTTTTTCCTCTCTTTCAGTGGGATCAGTTGACGGTTAATGACAGAAATGTAAAGGAATGTGTTTAGCCAGACGGGCCTTTTTCTTTACAGAAATGCAAAGAAACAGAGAATAATTCCCTCGGTAGGAGAATATGATCGATCGATCGATCATCCTGAAGAGGTGGAATAGGTTGAGATTGATAAGCTGCCATGACTGTTATCCTCGCAGAGAGCAAGCGCCCTCTCCAGCTCAGCCACTACCTCGCCCATATTCGGCCTCTGTTTGCCCTCCAAGTTCACGCACCTCACCGCAACACTGGCCACGAGCTCCACCGATCGGCCCTCTTCTGTCCCTGGAAGGGGTGGCGGCCCAATCCTTGGGTCTACCACCGTCCGGAGCTCCCCAGCCACTATTGGCGGCACAGCATACTCCACCACCCCTACTGGGGCCATCGCATCTCCGTCTTTGAAAACGGCTCTCTTTCCCGTCAGAAGTTCTAGCAGCACCACCCCCAGCCCGTAGACATCGCTCTTCGTGGTTAACACGTTCATCACATAGTACTCGGGATCTATGTACCCTACCGTGCCAACTGCCCTACTTGATGTGTACCCTTGACCCGACTCTGGACCCATCAGGGACAATCCGAAGTCTGAGACTCTCGCAGTCCAGTTCGTATCTAGGAGAATATTCGAGGACTTGATGTCCCGATGAATTATCGGTGGGACTGCATAGCTGTGGAGGTACTCGATTCCCCTGGCCGCGTCCAAGGCGACCCTGACCCTCATCTTCCAGGAATTCAACATGCTACTTTTCCTCTCGACGTTGTCCTTGCTGTGCAAGTGATCGTGGAGAGCTCCATTGCTCATGTACTCGTACACCAACAGCCTTTCATCCTCTTCTTGGCAAAACCCTACTAATCCCACCAAATGCTTGTGGTGAAGCCGCGTCAGTAGGGCCAGCTCGGAACCGAACGCTATCTCCTTCTCCTGGAATTTCTTTGTCCTTTCGCGTGACTCCCCCCTCTTTACGGCCACTTCCCGTCCGTCCCGAAGCATCCCCCTGTAGACGATCCCGAAGCTGCCGTCGCCTATCCTGTTCTCAGGAGAGAAGCCATTTGTGGCCATCCTGAGCTCCTCGAGAGTGAACTTCTCCATCCTCTCAGCGTGCTTCATCGAAGATGATCCGCTCCAGTAGCTCCTCTCAGAAATCAACACCGACATCCCAATATTGGATCCGGTATGTACGGTAGGACTGGGATGAGAATCCAGGCCCGGGGTTTGTGCGATGGGGTCAAGTTTCCTGCAACAGAGCCTACAAACTCCACACCAAAAGCAATAGACGACAGCGCAAATGCCCATGGTGACTCCGATGGAACCGACAATCACAAACCCAACAGAAAGCCGGCTTAAGGTTCTCTTCGAAGAAAGAGGCTCCAAGTCTGAGTTGTTTGATGATGGGGACGGAACTGCAGGTGGTAGTGGCACAGCAATTGGGAGCTCAACCTGACAAGACCGGCATATGTTCCCAGACCCACCGCATAGCACATACGAGTTTGGGAAGGGACCGCATCGAGTACACGGATCGTCCACGCAAGGTCCTGGAATTATCATCCCTAAGGGAAGAGTGTTGTTAGGCAGACTAAGCCGGTGGGACCACCCTGGGCCCCAGCAGATTACAGTGAGGTTCCCTGTGAGCAATCCACACACGAAGTCCGATCCAGAGAAAATCGCCTCAAAGGACGATCCTTCCACCACACCGTAGTCGTACTCGAACCGATTGGTCTCTCCTCCCCAGCACACAGTGAGGCCATTTCTCCTCCTTATCGCACAACTGAAATTGCCGCCCAAGGCTAAGTCGGAAAATTCAATTGCTGAGCTGAAGGGGACATCTAGCTGGCCGTGATCGTTGTTTCCATGACAGATTAACATTCCAACCGTAGAGATTCCACAAGCGTGAGATTCTCCGGCCACAAGCGTCAACATGGACGAATTCCCAAACTGGGTTTGGATTTTGGCACCAATCGGATCCCAACCCCAACATAAGACTCTACTGTTATTCTTGAGTATCCCACAGGTGAAGCCGCTCCCGGAGGTGAGCGCGCGGAACTTCCATGCTGCTTTCGGCGCCGGAAATAGGGTCTTCCCTTTCTCCCCTCTCCAGCACCTGGTGTTAGTTCATCATAAGATAAATATGAATGAAAGGACAAGAAGCTGTGATATTAGAACAGTTTCTCATGGTCATCTCTAAAACAACCTGGCAATGCCGGTGTTGAACACCACCGCACAGACTTGATAATCCCCGACCGTCAGATTGGTTAGCCGAGCAGCTTCGCTGTAATA
This sequence comes from Sonneratia alba, assembly GCA_900174645.1. NCBI lineage: Eukaryota > Viridiplantae > Streptophyta > Magnoliopsida > Myrtales > Lythraceae > Sonneratia > Sonneratia alba. The sequence goes on from FWPY01000057.1 coordinate 926,689, forward strand.
GAGCCGTCGCGGTTCAAAACCTGACAGCGTGTCCCAGCATAGGAGGCTGAAGCCGCCCGACAGGATCCCACAGAAGAAGTTCTCTCCTCCAGCGATGGACTCGAATGAGGCGCTGCTAGGACGGATCCGGATGGTCTGGTTCTTAAGGAAGCACTGGATCCCTTGGGTCCTTTCACCCGCGACAATGCCGCAGACAGTGCCAGTGCCAGAGACTGCCGCAGCAGTGCCGGCAGAGCCAACGGCCTCAACAGCCCGACGTGGCAGAGGAGATGGGAAAGTGAGCAAGAGAAGCGTGAGAGCGATTCCAAGGGAGGAGGAGGATTGGATTGTGAGAGTCATTCGAGATGTCTGGAACATTCGGTCAGCTGGGTCTGCTCTGCTTCTGATTCTGCAATGCTCCTCTTTCTTCATTTACAGGGAGAGAAGAGAAAGATATTGAAGAAATCTGGTAGTGTTTTCTTGTGGGGTCCCCGGGAAAACTGAGACTTGCGCATCTCTGACAAAAGTAGAGGCAAATTCCGGTCGAAGATTTCTTCAATTTGAGGTTTGCCGAGATGGGGCGCCAGTGCTATGGCTGATGGCCATTTTTCGGCCATGAAACTGTGATGGTAGATCAACACGGTCACGGAGAAGCTTAAAAAATGTTTTCAGTGCCAGAAGGTCCTACAATAAACAAATAATGGTAATAAGGATGTCATAACTAGTGAGATCGATGGATCTGTCCTTTGTCGGCATTAAAGAAATCCGACGGATTACTGATACGCATTAGCTGTCCTTGGGAAACCATAAGAATTTCTTAAATGGGCGCCCGTTGGTCGATCAAAAGACAGTACCGTTTCCTTTTCCTGGATCCATTTTCGGAACATACCTACTCTGTCCGTCTCTTCGGGAAGTTCATGCATGATCATATTTCATTACCTCACCTAAAAAGCCCTCGTGAAAATGTTACAAGTGGATCGACCAACGGGTGTCGATTGCCCAATTACCTCCTATAGAGTTAGATTCTTCAGTTCAACATAAATTCGAGTTGCCATAGTCCTGTACAAACATCATCCCAAGCTGTTCTTTTTCCTTTCTTCCCCCCCCCCTTCCCTTGTCCGCATGTAGATTCACGGGATTATCAAACTGGCTCACCTAAGCTAATGGCTTCTACCGCTTGAGTTGATTTTGTTTGATTGTGTTGAGTTGACTTTGTTTGATTGTGCTGAGTTGATTTTGTTTGATTGTGCTGAGTTGAAAGGGGGGCAGGGTGCCTGCACACATCCTGGCCTCTACCCCGATGCTTTTGTATGGGAAGGACACGCTTTCGTGCTCGTATCATTTCCTTGCTGCCTCAACATTAGATTCCACTCTTGCTCTCAGTGTACTTGAATGAAGAACCATTGCACCATCACCCGAAAATGGCGTAAATTTAACTGTATTGATCTGACGGCGTCGTGACCGGTTAGGTTAGTTAATGTTATAATCTAACAGCATAAGAATTAAGAAAGAACCACGCTCTCTTTTTTTGGCTCTTTTTTTTTTTTTTACCACGAATTGTCTCTTGTGTAACTTTGAACTCAGCATTCTGAGTCGACAAAGAATGAGATTACCATTCAACGTGGAAGAATCGGGGCACGATTGCTTATTTAAATTGCGTTTAAGAGGCACCGCGTTCTCAAACACTGTGCACCCATCCCCGAACTCCCATGTTGATCAAATCAAATTCAGGACGGCCATGGCGTCCCTCGTTGAAAATTACTACGTGGGGTGGCGGGGATGTGCGGTGCGGTGCGGCCTGTGGCTGTCGATATGTCCGCAACCGATAATTCGGGGGTTCTTGATATCCGCAAAAAGTTGCGGAAACAGTGGCTGAAATAGCCCCCCCGGTAAGAGCCCATCTGTGTGTTGGGAGTGTAATTCTGTACGTCGCATTTATCAGTTCTGAAAGAAATGAAAAAAAAAAAAAAAACCAATGTAAAAGCTAAACTAAGGGGAGTGTGGGGCTGCTTTTTAGACAGGCCTCTTCATTGTGCTTCAATTAAAACCGGCTACATTGCACCATGTCCAGAGGAGAGGAGGCCACTAGCTCTTGAGCTGTACTACTATTACCAAGAAATTTGAAATTGCTAGTCAAGATAGATCTTTTACTCCCACTTGGAAGTCAGTACAGTATTTTCATCTTGGTGAACATCTTTTTAAGTATCGGTTGTTTTAGGAGAAAAGATTATTCTCCTTCATAGACAGTTGAGTCTCACAGGTTATGATGTTCTTCTTCTGCTCCTCCAACTAGTTGCTCGACTAGTTCATCTAACAAATGATCCAAAACTTGCAACCCAATCTCTACTCCTAATCCTCTACCCTCATCATCTCCCAGCTGCCCAGTTGTTCTGCTGCTTACCCAATTCAGATCCATAATCTGCACCCCAGAAATCTTGCTTATCTCACTCCCAATCCCCGGATGGAAATCCTTCTTCCATGACCTGAAGCTGATAGAATTCTCTTCCCTCGCGTGTCCTCTCTGGTCGTCGCTCAAGCTACTACCAACACATGCAGCTGAGTGCTCACCGCTGTCAAGCTCGGGGGACAGCATCTTTCTTGATCTTGTGCTTGAATCGTCTGCTGTTGAGTCATCTGCATGCGTATGATGCAATCAAACTTTTTGAAGCGAGAGATCTTGGCTATGCCCGGACAGTGGAATAATGGGAGCTTCACGGAGCCGACCTTTGTTCATATCAGTGTGAAGATATTGACATACAGAAGATTTTTTTTTTTCTGGAATAAAAAAACTGCCGACATATGACTCATTAAAAAAAAAAATTTGGACATATAGGATGAATGTCGGTTGATAATCAGGCACCAACCTTTCGGACAAGAATAAAGAGTAAATGTGGGAATTGAAGTTCATTACCTGAAGCAATGGTGGCTTCTTCAGGATCAATAATCCATTCACCAAAGTCGAGAACGGAAACAGGGCTTGCATCCTCAGAAGTGGACTTCTCTGTTTCCACCTTCTTGATCCTGACGTCGATCCTGCAAGCCCCCTTATTTTTCCTCTTCGATTTCATTAGATCGGGTATATGGACACTGTCAGTCTCGTCCGACGGGCCCGTAGAATTTCTTCCTCTTGGATGGCATCTCTCGCAGGGATTTTTTTCCATTGCACCGTTTGTACAGGTTCTGCATCTCTCCATCTTCCCCTTCTTGGGTCTCCCCTGTTTTGACCACAATTCCTTGCTTCCATTCCCTTTATCAAAACTCAATACGAAGAATTCCTCATATTCTTGCTCGAGGTGAGTCGGGATCTCACAGAAAGATAGAGAAGTCTTGACACTCTGGTGCTGATTGCACTTTCGGCCGCACTCTTCTGTCCAACCCTCCGCGAAATTCATGGATCGGCTCCTAGAAACTGAAGTGGGAGCTTTTATCGGGCTCATTTTGGAGAATGATTCCAAACCCATCAGCCGCGCTACAATCCCAGTAGACAAATCCTTGTCCACGTGGTCGGAGGCTCGACCGTCGGTCCCATCATCAGCTAAATTCGGGTCTTCCGTGATTTGGTCGGAGGGATGAGTGGGGAGTCTGCGCGTGCAGAGCACCCTACGCAGGACTTCCCCGAGGTAACTGATCGTTGCGCGTTTTGTAGTGCACGCATTTGATTGGTATGAGATGGAAGTTGAAGATGAAGAGAAAGATGGAGAAGTTAATAACTTCATTACTGATCTCAGTGGGTGAGAAGAGGGAGAGAGCGTGTGTGTGCGCGTTTACGTTTAAGTGGGGTTGTCGATCACTTGATATCAAGTCTTCAACTTTAACACTGTAAAGGGAAGACTGAACAGAATAAAGAGAAGAAGCTCCGGAGAGAAAAGGGAAGTGTTTTGAATTTGATGGTCGTCTTCAGAGAGAGAGAGAGAGAGAGAGAGTTTGGATTGGAAAAGAGAGACTGTAAAAAGGGTCGTCCGTTCCACAGAAGGGAGACGAAGAGAAAGGGGAAGAGGAAGCGGTAGCGGGATTTTGCATTCAAATGGAATGGAGGATGTCGTAGTCAGTCAATCGTCACCGTGAGAGGGAACAGTGGGTTGTGTCACCACGCGCCGGCGTGAAGCCAACAGTAGAGGGATCAATGCTTGTCTGATGCATAGTCTGAGACCCTGAGGATTATGCTGATGGTCCAAACTCCAAGCACCAGGGGTCAATTCTTCTAAGAAAGATTCATCATCTTCTAAACGATAGTATGTTAAATCATAAATCCAAGTGCAGTCATGATTGCTTGGTGATTAGTTCTGACAATCATCTCCACTAGATTTATGGGAAAGGGGAATAAACATGGGAGAAGTTGTTTTTTTTTCTTTCTATTGAATTTGAACATAAAAAATAAAACAGAGGAAAGAATATGTCTGGGATTTGTTCACTACTCGCACACTTTTGTCTGTATGTTACTTTTTTTGGGATATGTGTGTCTCATATTTATTGTCTTGTTGTCAAAAGAAGAAGAAGAAGATAGAAAGAACTCAAAATCCAATCCACCTGCTTTTTTTTCTTCCTCTGTAAATGTCTTGGGAGGTCTGTTCTGTTCTGTTCTGTTCTACTCCTTCTGACTCAGACGGGATGGGGCAAATGAGAAGGACGGTGGAGACACTGACAGGGACAGTGACAGAGATGCAGTTCAGATGTATGCATCAGACAGAGTGGACAGCCACGGGAATTCATCATCCTTTTTCGGTCTTTGCAGCCCAAGTTGCGTGCCGACTCCTTCAGTTTGTTCAAAATTGAAATCGGTCCACTCTTTAGGAGATCTCTCAGCTAAGATCTTGCTGGAGAGCAACAATGTATGGCAGGTTGTATCAATCTACAACTTGGGTAACCACTAACTAATAATCACGGGCAAATCATACATAGCCCATTTTCTCAGTAGATGGGCAGGGTCATACACAGGAACCATCTTGCCAAGTCCGTATCGCTCATATTAGAAACAACTAGGAGTAAAAAACTGAGTTCATCGTGTTGATGAAGTTATAGAAACACATATTGGCTCTTCACATAGTGAATTTTTCCATAGACATTAGAAAAATAAATTATCTATTAAGGTTATTACTCTTGAAAAAAAAATTGATATAATAAAATTATTTTCGGTATAATAATTAAAATATTATATATTTAATTTTTATAATAAAAATTCTAATATTAACATAAATTTATCTTTTTCTTTATCTCTTTTATATCCATAAGCTCATATATATAATAATAATAATAAAGAAAACTGTCTATTAGTCTTAAAAACCAAGCTTCCCAAAACCCTCGTATCACCTGCCCACCACTTTCGGATTCGTGCTTGATTCCCCCGACCCGGTTTACAATTTACCCGATCCATGACTCTACTAATCCGAGAGCTCCCACTCCCTGCATCTTCTTCTTCTACGATCATCGATCCCCTGTTGTTCTGCCCTTTCTGCGTCAGCAAGCGATTTTGGCCGATCGAGAGATGGACAGAGGGCATATTCTTCTCCTGGGGCTGCCGCTGTTTCTGATACTCACGGACCTCGTCAATCTCTTCTCTTCTCCGCCTCCTAAACCCTCCCATCACCATCAGCCTCACCACCACCCTCCTGAAGCCGTGGAGTTCGCCTCTCAGGTAGATTCGACCTCGAAAGAAAAGTTCTTTTCATCTTCCGTCTCTCTGGTTTCACGAATTGGGAAGCTTTCTTATATAATCCCTCTATCGATTGCAGAAGCCGAGAGTCGTCGGAGGAATTGGCCTTGGCAGTGTGGTCAACATCAATTTCTGCTCTTCCTGCTCCTACAGGTGCCTTGGTTTTTCTTTTCCTGTACTTGTCTGGTAAAGTTTGGTGTTTATTGATTTACTAGAATGATGACTATAGTGTGGATTTTTGGATGGATCACTTGCCATTGTCCTCTATATATGGTCAAATGCGGATGGGCCGTGGTATTTGGTTATAGAGCCGTTATCTATTTGTCGTGGGAGCTATAGAAGTTTGTGCTAAGAGTTTCACAGCATCGTCATAAACCATGTTGATGAGGATGGTGATGTTCTTTTAGGAAAGTTCGGCTATGAAGCCTACTAAAATAATTGTGGTGGGGGGGCGATGGTGTGGGGATTTTACTGTCATAATGGTTATGCCTGTTTTTCATCTGTTACAATGTAAATTTCACTTATGGAGAGAGGACATCCAGCAAGCTCAGAATGCAGAACTAGTTCGTGAGCCAAAAATAGAATTGATCCAGTAAACCTAAGCCTCTCTTTTCTTTTCTTTTCTTTTCTTTTTTTGAATCCCATATCCATATTAAGAGCTGATTACATTACTAATTTTATTCTGAATTTCAAAACAAAATCACATTATTCAAATCCAAAGGCATATCTGAACAAGGCTATATGCTGAAAAATACATCACAACAACTCTCTTAGACAAAATTGATCTGAAACGAAACAAGGAGGAAACTTTTAAATAAACTTCAGCAAGTAACCAGCATTAAGACAAGCCATCTCTATGATCTGGAGCGCTAAAAGCTCTAGCATCCTGCATTTTTCCTCTGAAAATTCTAAAGTTTTTCTCCCTCCAAATTATGCAAACCTAACTGGTCCAGCAAATCTTCTTGAGTATGGCCTCTGACTTCTATGTCTCCAAATTGCTGCATCCTGCAATTCTGATGATTAGTCAATCTTCCCATGGACAATTTAGAAAGGACTCCGACCCAAATCTACTTATTGATAGGCAGGAGGAAAATAAATGGCCACAATATTCCTCGTCATAATAACAGAAATCGCATTGAGAAATGGCAGAGGCCTTTATCACAAGACTTCACAGCTCAAAAGCCTTTATATCCAGATAACTAAATTCAAGGGAAAAAGAGTATAAGGAACCCAAACCAGTTAAGCAAACAAATATCTCGAAAAGCCTATTCTGGCAGCAGATTTAACAGACTGAGATGGAATTCTCCAATCTGCAACTACCTGAAAATTCAGAGCTACTTGGCCAGTTCATTTCCACTTTCCGCTATGAAATCGGCTCAATTTTTCATAGAGGCCAATAGAAGAAAAGCATTTAGCACCCCTTGTGCAATGGCCTATAACAGAACCTGCAATCTCAACGAAAATGAATAATATTTCAATTCCCACATCAAATGCTCAAGCAAGATCTTGAATCTTCAGCAACTTTCTCCAGTTCCATGTACAATTACATTCTTGATGTTGAGTATGTGAATTGTGGAATTATGATCCGTTGTTTCTGATGCCAGGGGAACTTCAGTGAATATGAAGAAGATGATTGAGAGTCAGTTTCCTGGAATCGATGTTGTTCTTGCAAACTACCCCCCTACATTACCAAAACGTGTGTTGGCTAAATTGGTACCTGTGGCTCAGATGGGGGTAATTGCAATAATGATGGCTGGTGATCATATCTTCCCAATGATGGGGTTTGCAGTTCCTCCTCCTTGGTATTACTCTTTGCGTGCGAATAGGTTTGGAACCATTGCCTCGACTTGGCTCCTAGGCAACATGTTCCAGTCATTCTTGCAGAGCTCAGGGGCTTTTGAAGTTTATCTCAATGATGAGCTGGTTAGTCTCCTTTTTGGTTTGACTTGATTGCTAGACTTTGTTCCATTTGGATGAATTTCGGAACTGTTTTACAGAGTATGCTGCTGATTACAGAGAACTTAGGTCCTGTAGTTTCACTGGATATTTAATGATGCTGCATGTAGGTTTTTTCTAAGTTGGAGAAGGGAAGGTTCCCCGGTGAAATTGAATTGAAAGATCTCATTGGGAGAAAATTGGCAAGTTCAGGAGTAGGAGATGGTCTTGGTGAGGTGTGGTCATAAGTGTTTGCATGCACATCTGATCAGGTTCATTTCTGTCGTGGAGGATCCCGTAAGCAGCATTTCATTCTCTCTCACCTCTCAGCAAGAGCCAAAGGCGTCAGTTGAATATTTCATGAACCATCGTAAAACTCTGTGATCGTCACGCTGGATCATTTCTTGCCTGTAGCTGTTGATGTTCATAGATCCGTTATTCCCTTGTTTGATTCCTCTCTTGAACTGGGACCCCTCATATTCTGTAGTTTATCTTCATGAATGGGTCACTTCTATGTAATGGCCCTCTTGCAGTGACATTTTTATTTTTGGGGGTGTGTTCTGGGTTTTGACAAGTCATTCACTATACTTAATCACCTTAAATCATCTTACAACAGTCAATCAGAACCCGTGTTTTTATTTTTTTATTTTCCCCCATATTCCCAAAATTTCTTAGAGCAATGTGGCAACACCCCCAAGAAAGTTCTCATATATGACAGTCCACACTGGTAAGGAAATTCGAGTCGCTTGATCAAATCAGAAATGAAAAAAGGGTGCATTTCAAGAAGACGAGACAATATAACACGTGTCATGTATGCCAAAAGAATTGATAAACAGATGGATTGATGGCTTGATCATTTATTTTGAATTAAATGTGCTGAGGAGATTCAACAGTCCTCCAGTCAGCCTCTGCGACCGCTCTTAGTCTTGGCGCTGCTGGTAGCGGCGGGCTTCTTGGTGGAAGGAGGGTCATGGCCACGGTTGGCTGATGGATCGCTGTAGTCGTTAACTCTTACTCGAACTGATCTTCCCTCCATCACCCACTCTTCTTCATTCACTGCATCAATTAAATTCCACTCACGCTGATGCTGCTATGTTATGTATAATTCTCACCTATTATCCAGCACGTATATATATATTCATGTATTTATGTCTGTATTTTGATCGGATGGAAGTATGAAGCGAGTAGAATCAAGTATGGCACATGATTTGATATAGGGTCATGGAAGATTACAAGAGAGATTTGGTTAAACATGTATTTTTCATAGTAACTTAATATCAGGGATAAAAAATATATATATATATATATCAAGCATAAGAACTGAATATCCCTTCCAATCTTCTATAATCTTATATTGAATCGTATACGAAATTAGATACTGATTGAGTTAATTTGATGCAAATCCATTGGCATTAATATCTATCTATACTAATGGTAATCTCAATTACTTTATTCCCAATAAAATTTTCCTCATAGTCATTCACTTTTTATGGCATTGGAATAACGTTCAAATTTTCTTCCCAACTTCCATAACTTTTTTCCCAATATTATATTATTGCTAATTAAGACCAAATCATTAAATAAGTTATCATCTCAATATGTAATTCTCGTAACTAAAGACATACATGCTAGATAGATACATGATAAGTACTAACAGCTGTATTATCGCACGAACTATGATGATGAAGCAAAGGTTTACTAGTCTATTACTCGTACGTTCATGACCCACAAAACTTAACAAAAGATGAAATCTGTCATGGTAAGTATTAACGAATCTATGTTGTGATGTATCAAGGATAGGAGATCATGATAGCACATAAAATAGTAAGACACGCAAATTAAGTCAACTGATTCTTCGGTTAAATCTAGGCCGAGAGGTGCATCTGGAAAACATCTGTTTTAGTGATAAAAGAAACTTATGCCTATGCAAGAAAATGAGAGAAATTAAAGGAGAATAAAAGAGTCCAGAGAGTATTTCTAGAGCTGGAGGATTGCGGCAGCCGACTGATACTACATTAATTAATCTTAACATGAAGTTGAGAGAGTCAGTAGCTAAAGAGAGTAGATCAAAAAGTATAATATATTCCATGTAATTCCAAGAAAATGCTGCTCAAATCAAGTACGGCTGAAACGCAGCACTGCTTTGCCCAGGCAAGAAGGGATCTAGACAAATCGGCCGGGATTCTACCATCATTCTGTGTTTGCTCGATTTAATCATTCCAATCGGTTAAGTCGCGGCTATTTAGCTTGGGACATGCATAGGCATGCAAGTAAATTGCGATAGCTGGGACATAGCGATATATGCATGTGAAGAGACAGCGTTGTCCTCCTGTTGTAAACTGAACATGATATATATATAGAGAGAGAGAGAGAGAGAGAGAGAGAGTATTGTCAACTCATCAGGTAAATAAGGGTGAAAAGAACAAGCCCTTCTTCATAGTTAAGGCTGGCTCACCTGAGACCGAGAGAGGGATATTGATGTTTCGGGCTGAGCACAGAACCAATGAAGCTGTCACCATTATCATCAGCAGCAAGCCAACTCTAAACCCCATCTCTCTCTCTCTCTCTCTAGCTAGGCTTTGCTTGTTGAATCTTTTACGATGGAACCCGTGGCAGATCAACCCGATGAGAATGAGGGAGCAAGCAACATATATATAGAGAGAGAGAGAGAGAAGGCTCGTCAATATCTAGTTATTTAAATCTTTGTAGCAGTTGACTTCTGCACCTAAGAGAAAAAGGAAGAAGAAGAAGAAAGGAGAACCTGGTGGGAGTCACGTACACATTTGTCCTGAGGGGAGGAACAGTGGGTGAGGGGAAATGGAATGAGAAAGAAAGATCAATCCAAACCGACCAAATCGGATTTTAGTCAACGGGCCGGTTTGCCTTTACTCTATTCCACCGCGTGAGGAATGAAAGCATTATCACTCAGCCTTGCTTTCTTTAGTTATATAAGGAGGAGGGCGGCAGGTCTTAACAATGGAATAAAACCTAATAAGTTCCACTTCCATGGATCCTCATGAAAACATTACAAAAGAAAAAAAATGTAGCGACATTCAAATTTATAAATCTTCTGATCATCCGTTGAATATAATATTAATTGTGTCAATTCCCTTTTCTCCGAATTCATCATCTTCATCGGACGTACCTTTAAATTAAACTATCAAAAAAGAAACCAACTTTAAAAATCTTATAGTTGCAGTGGGTCAGCCAGGACAACTCAATAGCAATATGTGTAACATACGTATATACATGGGGTAGTTAACTTTGCAACCAAAAAAAAAATCACTTGATAAATTAATTAATTTAGCAAGTTGCCGCAATAATATATTATTATGTTATGAACCGATGGCTTCCTCCTCCGCTGCGTTCGCATTGGTAATTGCGTGAGATGAAAGAGTCCGTGGTGATTGGGAGCAGCCCTGCAGACCCAGAGGGTGGCCGATAGGGCCTGACGGTGAGGGAACCCGAACCCGAACCCGAAAAGTGCACATTTTAATTTGTGTTGTCGGTCTCTCGAGTCGCTGGCAAATAGATAGTATTTTTAGCAGCGCGGCTGCTGCTGGGCTTTCCTCACACTCTGGTCGTCCTCTCCACCACCGCCCTCATACGGTCAGACCACCGCCATCTGCCTCTCCCTTGCTCTCTCATCAATTCCAGCCAGCCTCCACAACCGACCGTCTAATATATATATATAGTCATGGGTTATGCTGCTCCCTCCCACCACTCAACTCCCCACAAGACAAGAGCCTCAACCGTCGCCAGCTCCTCCGCCACATCAGCTGCCCCCTCATCTCTCCGGAGCCCCTGATCAATCAATCTCTCATGAATATTCCCATCGCGTGCATCCTCTTGTTCCATCAGCAATATTGATTGCCAGCTGATCAAACTCTCAACCCTTCTTGACGGGGGAGCTCCTGCTCCTGCAGCATCTCATCCGGATCCTGCCAGCTGCCAGCGAGAAAGGCGCCGGCCACCCGGCAGATACACAAATATTCCAGTATTCGATCCAGAAGATTTTGAAATTCTGAACTCATAATTGGATTTTTAAGGCGATCCAAAATCAGTATATTAAATTATACCCGATTTATGCAAATTTGGCTAACATTTTCTCGACACACACACATGCATATATATAGGCTCATAAAGGTCCTGGTATATGAATAGGAAATCAAGTTTGGAGGGATTGACTAACCAAATGCCAAATGCCAATCAGTCGATGACTAGAGGGAGAATTAAAATATATTAAAAAAAAGAGGGAAAAGGTAATACATAGATTAGATAAATATACATATTTTTCTCTTGATGGTATTAGGATAATTATATTGTTCATTAATATTTGGTGCAAAGAGAGTAAGTTATCTCAGGAATATTTAAGTGTGATAAATCAATAATTAAAAATAGAAGTGACTATAGTATTAAAAATGGAATAACTAAATATCTTTTATACGCACGTATACATAATTTTTATCTAATCATACAGGATATTACTTGAATTAATTCAGTATTATCCTAATTTAATACAATCCATTAAAGTTTCTATGGATGATTATCTCGATCACGTGATTCCTAAGCTATTTATTTATTTAATCATTTTCACTCACGCTTGATTGTTTCCAGAAAGATTTAGGGAGAGAGAGAGAGAGAGAGAGGAGGAACGATATTGAAATGGGCCCCACCGGTTGGCCCAGTATCCGTCATCTCTTGGAGCAAAAGTACGATTCAGGGAGGAAATGGATAGTCAATTTTTTTTTTAAAAAAGGGATCAAAATATCAGGGAAAAATATTCTACCAATGCACTCTCCCTAGTCGCTCTCTCTCTACCAGTCCTCCGTCTCTGCCCACCGGGCGCGTGCCTCCGTCGACTCTCAAACCGCCACCTCCTTACTCCGCCGCAATGGCATCGGAAACCGAGCTACAGCACTCCATTAAGAGAAGGAAGCGCGAGAGAATGCAGTCTGAACGGGAACTTCTTGTCGGCTCCAGGGTGGAGGTAATACAATATGACAGCGCCAATGCTATGTTTTTGTTTTGGACTCTATTTTCTCTAGGTATTCGCAGCTTTTTTTTTTCCTACGTCGTTGATTGATGATTTCCTTGCTAGTTGCGATTTTTCCGGACCTATTTGACTTACCAGTGTTTCTCCGAGGGATGGTGATGCTTTAAAGCTAATGATACATATTTTGTTGTCTGTGGCATGCATGCACGGTGCCGTCCTGTCATGGAAATTCGGGTCCTCTTCTCACATTAAAATATCTTATTGTTCTAAAGCATATAATAGGGGAAGTTGATCCTGCAGGTAAGGAGTTTAGAAGATGGGTTTCTAGGTTCGTGGCACCCAGGAACTGTGATTGCGTATTTCCCTAAAAGATGGGAAGTCAGCTATGACTATTGTCTAGCTGAAGATGGGTCAGGCAGACTCGAAGAGAGCGTGCCTGTCTCAATGGCCGCCGATGGTCTCGATGCTGGCAGTTACCGTGGTCGTATAAGGCCGTTTCCGCCTGATGTTTCACAAGATCCCGGGGAACTTCTTTATGGATTGTGTGTGGATGTGCATCATGCCGATGCTTGGTGGGAAGGTGTGATTTTTGACAGCAATACATCTGCCCAGGATAGAAGGGTTTTCTTCCCGGATTTGGGTGATCAGCTTGTCGCCAATATTCGTAACATCCGAATATCTCAAGATTGGAAGGGGGGTGACGGTAGTTGGCTCCGTCGTGGATTCTGGTCCTTTCTTAAGGTGATACAGAAGTACGAAGAACAGTTTTCCCTCCCCATTTCAGTGAAACAGATTTGGTATGACTTGCGACAGGAGGAGGGTTTTTGGAAGATTGAGTGGACCTGCAGTAATCAAGTGCTATGGGAGAAGATGATCTTCAGTACCCTTCTGGAAAACGTTAAAGTTGCTATGAGCTGCATTTTGCCACGCTTTGAGCCGCAAGGCAAGTCGGCAAGAGAGCATAGTGCCGAGCCTGCATATTGCCCGGATCTCGACATGATTACTTCAACAATTGCACTAAATCGCCCGTCCATGGCACCAGCTGGGAGATGGCAAACTGTTGACCTAGCTCCAGAACCTGCATGTTGCCCGGATCCTTTTGCATCTTATTTGGTGAATCAGGTTCGCCAGTGTTCAAATTCTGCGAGGATGGTTCTTAAAAGGCATATGGCGTATGTAGGTTGGAAGATGGAGTCCAAATTCTGCGGGAACCTGACAAGAATGCGTTACATCTCACCAGATGGCAAGTATTACTATTCTCTTCTTCAAGTTTGCCGAGCCCAGTGTAGAAACACAGAATCAATTCCTGCATTGAGCCACGAAGATGCTACTGAAATTTTGGTTACTCCAACTAGACGTTCAATATCTTCTTCAGCATCACCTTCTGAAAACTCCAAGGTCTGCAAGGATCCTGTTTCCTCTGAAGCTATGTTATATGATGACTGTCATCACACACCTGCTTACTGCCCTCCAGCTGTTATTGACTACTATGCACTTAAACTGGAGCAGTGCAGTAGTGGGGTTGCCAAGGAGTTGAGATCGAAGGTCAAGCAAGAACTCTTGGCTATAGGATGGACCTTCTCCTATCATCAAAGGGAAGGAAGGCGCGAGATAGTTTACAGCTCACCAAGGAGGGTGCATTATTTTTCCCTTCGGACGGCCTGCGGAGGTTGCATACGAGATAGTGGAATTCAAGAGTTAATGTCGGGGACTAAGGACTGCATGAGTGCTGGTGAGGAAGTTGAGGCCAAGTTTGCTAGTGGCAAATCATCCCTGTCTGTAGGTCTTGATCCAAATCAGAAAGCTTTGCTGCCTCCGAAAACCATAAAATTTGACTCTGGTCAAAAGTTAAGATGTTTAGGAAATGAACCCACTCGCCTCATGAAGATGCAAATAAAATTTCCCAGAGCTTCAGTCAAGCCAAAACATGAAAAGAAAAGGAGTCAGCCAACTAATGCTGTAAGGTCGAGCAAAAAATTACAGAATATAGTCTCCATGAACTTTCCCCAAAATCCTAAGACAGTGCTGTCTTGGTTGATGGATAATGATATACTCTTGCCCCGGACAAAGGTCTACTGCCAGAGAGATAGCAGTTGCAGTAGTTTGACAGAAGGGCGTGCACACCGTGATGGTATCAAGTGCAGTTGCTGCAATGATTTGTTTACCTTAACTGGCTTCGTTTCCCATTCTGGGAGCAATTTTAGCAGTCCTGCTGCAAGAATATTTCTAGAAGATGGCAGGTCTCTACTAGATTGCCAGGTTCAGATGTTGAAGAGAAGTCATCTGATGGAAGATCCTAATGACAGGGTGATTCACGAATTATACACAGAAAAGTGTCTTGATAATGACTATTTGTGTTCTATTTGTCATTACGGGGGCAATCTAATATTATGTGACCAGTGTCCATCCTCATTCCATAACACTTGCCTTGGGCTAAAGGTAACTGATATTTCAATTTTGCATCATATTTAGCCCTGAAAATAATCTTTCCTGCCTTCTCTCCCTGTTTTGATAAGACCCTCTTCTATTTTTGCTGTGGTATATAGGATGTTCCAGATGGTGACTGGTTTTGTCCATCATGTCGCTGTGGCATTTGTAGTGATGGCAAGCTAGGCGAAGAAATAGGGAACTCTGCAGATGTCAGCATTGTGAATTGTTATCAGTGCAAGCGTAAATGTAATATAAATTGACACTTTTTTCTCATAAATTTATCAAATTCATGCATATTTGTTGCATACCATCTGCTTTTACTTACAAAGTCACCTTTATGAACTTCTGATGCCTGTGCAGATCATATTGCATGCTTGAGGAAGAAAGGACCAGCCGAATTGGCAGATCACCCAGGGAGAAACTGGTATTGCAGCAAAAAGTGTGAACAGGTGCCAAGCCCTCTGTGATTATACACACTTCTTGATGCATCAAAAATGTTTCTTATGGTTCTGTTCCAAATCAGATACGCATGAATACCCAAATCTTTTCTTTTTCCTTCTTTTTATCGTAATTATTGTAAGATAAATCTGGATTACGGTGTGGTTAAAGTACTATTTCCACTATTTTACATGGAATTAATCACTTTAGATGGATTGGTGGTTTTCACTTCATTAAGAAACCCGACATGGTTCCAGGTACACCATATCTTGATTAAGATTACTACTACCAGAAAATAATGGCACATCTTCAAAGATTTCTGATACTTAGTGTTGATATGGTTGTAAAGGGCACGGGGCATAACCAGAAGCATTGTGAGATGAAGGAAAATGAACTTGATGAATGACACTGATGTTACAATGGAATCCTCGTGAATGCTATACAGCTCCCGAATGGGCAGTTAGATTTACCAGATGAGCATGTGCTGGGGCCCAAGTGTTGCTGGTCTTTGCGTATTTTGAAGGACCAGCTACAGAAATGGAGCCCCACATTCTTATTTACAAATCTTCCTCATAGAAAGCTGACAATTGTATAGTAGAAAAACTAACATTTAGTGTAATTCTAACTCCAGATTCATGAAGGTCTCTTGGAGCTTGAAGGGAAGCAAATTAAATTGGGCATGGACAACTTGACACTTACATTTCTGAAGCCTATCGATTGTAAGAGACATGATGATGTGGAGCTCCATATGAAATTTGCTGCAGCAAACTATGTCAGGCTAAACATTGCTCTTGATGTCATGCATGAATGCTTTGAACATGTTGTAGAACCTCATTCATGCAGGGACCTAATAGAAGATGTCATTTTTAATAGAGGGTGAGACATCTTAAACCCGTTTTATGTTTCTGGTTCATCTTCCTGCTAGACTGGGTATTTTTTATATATATGTATGTATACATTTAATAGATTCACATTCTTTATCAACAGTCCCCATGAAGCATGAGTAGTGCAAAATTTTGGAGTGCTGCAGGTCAGAACTAAACCGACTCAACTTCCGAGGGTTTTATACCGTGCTCCTGGAGAAAAATGATGAGCTGATTACTGTGGCCACCATCAGGTGTTCTTGCAACCAAACTACCATCAACTTTTATTTTGCTCCATATACCTATGTCAGCATTTATCTTTCCACGTTCTTGAGCTTTCTATCTCATTCCATTGTTCTTCTTTTCCCCTCCCCTAACATAGGATCCATGGAGAAAAGGTGGCTGAAGTACCTCTTGTTGGAACAAGGTTCCAGTTTCGTCGACTAGGAATGTGTCACGCTCTGATGAATGCTCTTGAGGAGGTTCACTTTACTCATGTCATGCTTCATTTTACATGTCCACCATCGCACACAATTCCTGATCTTTCCTTGTCTCTGTGTGTTTGTCTCTCTTTCATCCTTCTTTTCTGTCTTTATAGAAGCTGAAAGAGCTAGGAGTGGAACAAATTGCTTTGCCTGCCATTCCCAGTGCACTAAACACTTGGACTGGCTCATTTGGCTTTACAAAAATGGATGAGTTGGAGAGATTACAGTTTGTCAATCACACATTCCTCAATTTCCCGGACACAATCATGTGCCAAAAGCAGTTGTTAAATGCGCCATCTATGGAATCAACAATGTCGAATGGTATCTCTTTTGCACATGACTCTAAAATGTTGCAACTTTTAAAGTGCAAATTCTCATGTATTCAGTTTCCTTATCGACTACTGAGCAGGAAACTTTCGGTTGAAGCTTGCTGATCATCTGAAAGGAAGTCCAGATATCGAATTGGAGGGTTTAAGTACTGTAGCTGAAGAATTTCAAGGCAAGACAATGGAGGGGAGGGAAATTTTCAAGCAAGGCACAGCATAAATTTCCATCTTTCTTTGCTCGTATGGAGTTATTGAAAATTGTAAACAGGAAAAGTGTCAAATTTATTGTGTTTGTGGCCTGTTAGAACAATTTGACTGCTGCATCTATGAACCAACAACTTGCACAAGAAATTAGAAAACCCCTTTCTATTATTTTGAAGAGTTTCTGCTGTCTTTTCAATGCACTACTTAACGTTTTAGCTTCGATTCATTTTGGATCTAATTCAAGACGGGATTTTGTTCTTAAAGAAGCTGGCTTCTGACTATGTCTGATGCACAGCAAAGAAAGCCTTAATTCCTTTAACTGCAAGTTGGTAGATTGTTTCATCTAATTGATCGTGCAATTTTCTCCACTAGTGCTGCAGTAAAGGATGCTGATGGATCTGGTGGTTCAGTTTATGAAGTTGGTAAGGTGCTCCTCTGGCTTTATGCTGCAGCTTATCGGGACCCCTCCTGAGTTATCCTTATCCTATTGGTATATGTGCCGTTTAGACAAGATCTGATTTGTCTGCTTGCTGAAAGGTCTACGAACCATCTCAACCTGATGGGAAGGAAAGCTTCGCAGAATATTTTCCAGAGGGTTCGAGCACAAATGCTGATGCAGATGAGAAGTGCAGCAGAGAAGGAAGCGACAGAGTTTTTTAAGTGCTATCAGAGGAGACGTTTGTGGAAAGATAGCAGCTGAATTCGGTAAATTTGGGTGAAAATCATCTGTGGGATACAGCAGCTATTGAATGAGAGATTATATTAAAAAAAAGGTAAAAGAAGGAAAAATGGATCTTGAGTAATACGAATTCTTTGTTGCCACTGTTATAAGTACAAATTGTGTTGTGTTCGTATGAGGATCTAAGCTAGTTTTGTTTCAGCAGTACATGCTCGCTGATGCAAATAGTTATGCGGCTGAGGGAGAACGTGGTTAGCGATGGAAGTGAACAGAAATTCCTTGAGCTGAGCAGGCTGGCGCCTGCGCTCCTCAAATGATCATATATATCGTTTCTCTGCTTTACATGGATGGCATGGTTAAATCTCTAGGTGGGAAGCGAAACTTAACGTTTAAGTCATGTACTTTGGGACTCCAGGGAATTAATATTGACTGGTGACCTTTACAGGCCAATGATCCGATGGCAAAACGCCATATGGTGGTGAAGGAATTCTGCCTGTGTTTTCTCTCGGGTTAGGAGAAAAGGCAAAGAACATGACATTGCTTGCCATGGATTTATGTGCTATCTCGACTTACCGAATACAAATACCTTTCGTTTTCATTGGACAGACAGCTGCTGCAGCTACTCTTGCCAAAGAGAAGTTTGTTTTTCGACCAGCCCATTCATTTACACTCCTAAAAGGATGAGATGGAAACCTCGGATTTCTTGAGGTTGGAGAATCAAGCTACTAACCGCCTCAGTTTTATCTTTAGTCACAGAGCAGAATTCGAACTCAGTCACTAGAGGCCCATCACGTGTTGGGCCTTGTTCTTCGAGCACGAGCGTGGTGTCATTGCAACCCTCACCCCGACTGAGCTCTTTGACATCTCAGCCGATCGATCGTTCAACCACGCTGGAATTCGACCGTCGGATCCCTCCCTCTCCCGGCTAACATAGATGAAGGCCAGGGTTTCAAGCGCTGACTCGTATCATCCTCATCAGATGCTTCGGCGCGCTACCCGTTCGCCGCTAGGGTTCGAGATTTCTCCCGCTTTCGAATTCGATTGGTTTTATCATCTTGTCCGTTCCCCGCAACCGTGAACTTTGTTCTTGGGTATGCATAGAGTTTACCGAGTTTGTTTGATCTATTGTACGAAATTTCCGTGCTTCTTTCCTAGACTTCGTTTTTCGATTACTTCTCGGATTCTTTTTTTTTTTTTTTTTAATTTTGGAACGAAATATGGATATGACTATGATTTCGAACTGATGCTTCACTATCTGGTCGGTGAGGATTCGCGTCATTTCCCACGAGACTGGTTCCCTTGAAGCGATGGGAATCCGTGTCTTTTCCTCAACTCTTTCTTCACGGTTGCTTTGGAAGAACACCCGAAGCAGCTGCATCTCCTTAATTTCCCGCTCTGAACAAGAAAGTGGAGATCTGTTGTGATGACATTGATGAGTCCTGCAGACCTGTAATGACTCGCAGACATGATCGCAACTCTTTAAGAACATCTAAGTGAAATTTTGGTCAAGTTTTTTTCTTTTCCTTTTCTTTTACTGGTTTTTCTCCTTGGATTGATCTGTCTGTCCTCAGCTGCTGGCCTCAAACAGAACAACTGCCAGCAGCCAGCTCTGTTCATAGTGGAGCTTGTGCTTTCGGCGAATCCCCGTTTCGAGGCCCGGTTCCCCTCGCTAATCCGGTGCATCTTTCCTTGTTGTAAGCTTTAGCCGGGGCCCCGAGGTCGGGGAACCCCCGTGAGAAATTTCTCGTCCATTTTTTTACTGCTCAAGGGATTCTCAAACGTATCGTGGGAGTGTGAAATGAGATATTAATCCGTAATTTATTGGTGTTTTATTAAAAATCAGATCCTCCTCATAGTCATAGCCGTAGGTACCATCCAGATGTTATCCGCTGCTTCCTCCTTAAGTCTTGTTTTGAAGCTTCTGTCAATCTTCTTTCTCTCTCTCCTTCTTGGTGGTGTAGTCAAAAGTGTTAGCAAGATGAGAGGACCAGAAAAAGAGAAGGGTCTGTTTTTGATGATATGATCTCTCTCACAAGTCGCCACTTAATTAAAAAAAAAAAAAAGAGACGGTAACCTCACTCTGTGGAATGTCTAATCAGCACATAAAGCTTCCGATTCGATGGGTGGGTTCGTGCTTTCACACTGCAAATCGTGCACGCACATGCACCCAATCGAAAAGCCAGGAAATTTGTCAAAGCGCAGCGAGAGCGGAACTGCGAAGAAGATGGAACGGACAGGTAGCTTCATTTCACCTCCTCATCCCACCTCTGTCCTCCCGCGTTTGCTCTTTCGTATACTTATCCTCTCCGCCTTAGCGCGTGATGTGGTGTATCTTCAATTTGACCTGGACTTGGGAGGCTATCCTGACTGAAAAATCCTCCCGTTTCTTGAGCCCGCCACCCCTAGGGTCACAACTCTGTAATGTGAACGCGCCAATCTCAAAACTTTTGAACGGTGCCTGAGCAAGCAACTCCGTAATGCGAAACAACAATAATGAATTAATTAATTAATGCCAGAAAAAGGAAACCACGACGACAATAATTAATATAGATGTGGAGTTGTACGATAAATTGTAAATTATTGTGCGTGTGTGTGTGTGTGTGTGTGTGTGTGTGTGTTTCCCTTCTCCCAACGGTAACTTCTGGGAGCCTGCAACTGACGCTGCAGCTGCCTGGGCCCACACCACCGCCATCGCATCTGCTGCTGCTGCTGCCTGCCTGCCTGCCTGCCTGCCGATCGGTGGTGGGTGGGGGACCCACGGTTTTGACATCTTTTTTTTTGCGCGTTTGGTTTTTTTGTTCGGTCCTTCGGTACTAACCCGAATGAAACAACCTGCACGCTTCCGCTTATGTGATGACGTGTGAAGCAGAGCAGGGGCGCCTCATTTTTTTTTTTTATAAAGACGCTCTTGCCCCCTCTCGTACACAATGGGCACGTGACAAAAGTGGATCGATGAGAAATTAAGCTGTAAACCACTCACACCTGTTTGTTCTTCATAAATTTAATTTTTTTTTCTCGGTTGGTTTACAATAAAAATAATTCCCGACTTATTTTATGGGTTGGCCACGCGTATACAAAATCTCTAGCTGTATTATTTATTGCTCAAACAGTAAGTGGGAATGGATGGAGGAGTCTTTGAAATACTTTTCATATCTGATATGAACACGAAATAACACGGATACGATTAAATATCTATTATTTTTATTTGGAATTTGATATTTTTAATTTAATTTTCTTTCTACACTCATCAAACTATAATAATAAATAAATAATAGAAACCCCCTTCACCTTAGATGAAGCCTCTTAAATTTTGAGATTAGAATAAAAATGTTCCATAATCATTAAAAAAATTTATAAAAAAATAGCATATTCTATTAATATACTTATAAATAGTCAATAATTAATGACGAAAGGATTTTTAACTCCATCCCTTATTTTGAGGAAAAAAGTAGCTCAGAAATCAATCGGTTGGGGGGACACGTTTACTCATGACGACGACACGTTGCTTCTTGGAAATCCAAAGAAAGAACAAGGACATTTTCGACCTTCCACTTGGACGGGGAGCTCCATCCATCCCCGCCGAATCCCTGGTCAAAGTCAAACGATGGGGAAGGAGAGATACACGGATTACCGTCATCCAAAACGTCGCTCCTCTCTGTCCTGCCAGGTTCCCCCCCCCCCGGCGCTGCCCCTTCTTTTAATTGACAGGTCCTCCTCCTTTCTCTCTCCAATCTCATTTGTCTCCCTTACTACTCCTCAGGCTTTCTAGCCGATAACGCAAAAAAAAAAAAAAAAGAACCAGAGAGAGAGAAACAGAAGTACTTCTCCCGAACCCTAACGTTCCAATTTTCCAACGGAAGAAGAAGAAGAAGAAGAAGAAGAAGTCCAAGGAACCCAACGGAATCATTGATTGATCGGAGACGATGTCTTGCTCAGTCGCTGTCTCGAATTCTCCCGTCTTCTCTCCGTCGAGGGGAGCCGTTCCGGCTTCTCTCTTCTGCAACATTCCCACGATCATCTCCTCCTCGCCGGAGGCGCTTTCTCTCACCCTGTCACACCTCAAGCCCTCCGCGTCCTCTTCCTCGGCCTGCACTTCTCCCTCTTCCTCCTGCTCCCCGTGCTCGCCGTTCAGGATCCGTCTCCAGAAACCACCCAGCTCGCTTTCTAACGCCTCCTCCTGTGGCCCGGCTGCCACCTCGATCTCCGGATCAGGGTCCTCCCCGACGAGTCTCAAGAGGAAGAGGCCGACCAGGCTGGACATACCGGCGGCAAGGCTCAGCTTTGATGCTCCGGCCACTCCTTCTGCCTCGGCAGCGGTGGTTATGGATGTGACAGCTGAGGAGAGAGAAAAGTATGGATATTCCGTCTATTGCAAGAGAGGGAGGAGGGAATTTATGGAGGACCGTTATTCAGCTATGTTTAACATCGACGGAGATCCCAAACAGGTACAGCTCAAGCTCTACTCCTGTCGATAAAAGATTAGCATCTTTCCACGGTGGGAAGAATCGGTTCTCATGGCTAGTTTTTTGCGATCAGGTCATGTGATTTGCCTAATGATTGGAGTTACTGCAAAATTGGTTGTTTGTAAAATTGCGTAGCTATGCGATTATGTCTGTGTGGGAAGTGCGTCTTGTTCGGAATTGTGACGTTGTGTAACTTCTTCTGCAGGCCATATTTGGCGTCTTTGACGGACATGGTGGGGCAATGGCAGCTGAATTCGCCGCAAATAACCTGGGCAAGAACATTTTGGATGAAGTAGCTAGAATGGATGGAAGTGAAGGTGGAGTTAAGGAAGCGATTGAAGAAGGTTACCTGAAGACTGATTCCGACTTTTTGAAAGAGGAAGCACGAGGTGGCTCTTGCTGTGTCACAGCCTTGATTAGGGAAGGCAACCTCATCGTCTCAAATGCCGGTGACTGTCGAGCGGTCGTCAGTAGAGGGGGCGTCGCGGAGTCCCTCACATCTGATCACAGGCCTTCTAGGGAAGATGAGAAGGAGAGAATTGAGGCGCAGGTGAGGATTAAATGAATCGAGTTCATTCTTACATCCATCCAAGTCACTCACGTAAAAGAAGAAGGAAAAAAAAAAAAAAGTGACCTTGAGGATCATATTGTGAGTTATGGCTAATCGTTGAAAGCTCATATATGTAGGGCGGTTATGTGGACTCGTACCATGGTGTTTGGAGGATTCAGGGTTCCCTTGCGGTGTCTCGGGCGATTGGAGATCGGCATCTCAAGAAGTGGGTAACAGCTCAGCCTGAAACGAAAGTAGTGGAAATAAAAGCTGAACACGAATTCCTGATTCTCGCCTCCGATGGACTGTGGGATAAGGTAGGAGATAATAATCCTTCCTCTCATTCTTGCTTTTCATTTCCCCTCCCCCTTTTTGGGTACAACCTTCGACTTAAAGTTAACCTTGGTTTGATTTACATTCAAACTTAATTGGGTTTGTTCAAAGAACTGATTGAATTTTCCTTTGCCCTTAATTTGCAGGTCTCCAACCAAGAAGCAGTGGATGTTGTCCGGCCATTTTACTCGGGAACAAACGGAACTAAGCTGATGGTCGCCTGCAAGAAGCTTGTAGACCTCTCTGCATCCCGTGGCTCTTGTGACGATACTAGTGTGATGCTGGTCCGACTAAAGCCGTACACATGTGATGCGAAAGCCAGAGCCTAGTCATATTAGAGAAGTCCGACTTAGAGGGGGATTCTACTTGTCTTGACATGCATCATTCTCGAGTAGGTGATGACTGATGGAATCTTTCTTAGAGAGGGCTTTTAGGAGGATCTCTGCTAGCAGCAACCACCAACTGATATGATGTTAACTTTAGAGGGAGGATTCTTGTAGCTGAGCTTTAGACTCTAATTTCTTGACCATTCTTTCAGGGATTTTCGGAACCCTCCGTAATAACATTGATTCATTCTTTAATTCGTGTAATCCCAGGTTATATATATATATATATATATTGTTCGATGACTTATGTTTTCCATACGTTACTCTTTCGACATTCCTCTGCTGGACGTGGAGCACAAGCTTCAACTCACCGAACGTGGCGTTAACTACTGACGATTTGGACTTGGAGGAATGAGTGCTATTATCAAGGCAAAGCACTGACAGTTTGGATGTGCCTTGTCCGTGTCGATTGGTGTGGCCCCCAGTCCAGTTCCCTGGGTGTGCGGCGATAAGAACACAATCAATTCAACCCCGCTGATTTGGTATGAGTCGCCGAAATTTCTGAACGACAAGACTAGGTTTTGGTCCGTTACCGGTTCGGCGTACATCACGTTTTGTATTCTTTTTTTTTTTCTTTTTTGAATATTTTGTGCGATGGTGTGCTCTGTCATTGTTCAAGTCTTTCCACCCACTGTGAGAGGTTTGGCCGCCGCTGCCGTGTAGTTGTTTTTTTTTTACACAGTATAGAATCTCTGTACTAGTTAAAATACATCTTAAAATTACTATACGATAAGATCATGATTTTTAAGAAAATTCTCGTCAATCCTCGTAACATGAAATTCTATTATTAAATCAATCATTTAAAAGTTTAGTAATGATTGAGTGTATTTTCTCTTCGTGATATGTACATATACATATATATATAATATTATGTGTAGAGTAAAATATTATCAAGTTGATTTAACTAGATTTTGATCACATGCTCAATTATGGAAGAGTTTTGAGCGTGGCACACTAATCACCGATTTCATAATTAATAAAAAAAGGGATTCTAAATGTGATTAATAATAATAATAATAAAATTATCTCCCAATTAAACTAATCTATTCATTAGGACGGAGATGGCCGACTAATTCGGTTGAGCTTCAAGTCAAGGTTACATCTTCAGAGAAGAAGAAGAAGAAGAAGAAGATGGGAGATAGCTGGCCGGCCTTCTGATTTTAGTATAATAGAGAGAGATAAATCAATTTTTTTTTAAAAAAAATTATTGGATAAAGTTCAGAGGACGCTTCTTCTTCTTGTGTGTTCTAATCTAACAATCACACGGTCATTTGGAGAATTAAGAGAGAGAGAGAGAGAGAGAGAGAGAGTATTGATAACAACGGCCACCCCCGCCCCCCACCCTAGCTAACCCAGCAGTTCACGTCTCATCAGACTCATGAGCTAATAATACTCATCAATGGCCATGGGCGTGGCCCCCGTGTCATGGCCGACGAACCACGTCCGGGCGGGGCTCGTGCACTTGGAAGATCGAACTCCCTTCTTCTTCTAGTTGTCGGGCCAAGATGTCGGAGATGGCGAAGGTCGAGGGACCTCCATTTCCTCCCTCACTTCTCACAGATGCCCTTTTCCCCCCACCCACCCTCTCTGCCCCATTTTCTATCCATCTCTTTATAGGTCTCCCCGCTCTTTACTTTGGACGCGTGGGCGGGCGATGGTTTTCCCACGTGTGTTGTCACGTTTGATGCCATGTCATCAGTGACACACACAGACACACACACGGTGTCAGATTAATTTGACGGAGTGCAGTGAACAGCAACCTTTTGCAAAGGAATTGTGCCATTACGAAACAAGAGAATCTTGGATTGGAATATTTGTAAAAGATTTTGCACCACACATGTGATTTTCCCCCTCCGAATTTCATTTTACACTAATTTATAAGACAAACAACGATGGAAACCTTTTATATACACGCCTTTTCGTCTGAACCCCAAAAAGGGGCCAAAAAATTACATCATAGGATCCGTAGAGAATAGCTAGAGCTAGAAGCCTATCCCTCCCGCCATAAACCCATAAACGACCAAGCGGTGGCTGTGATTGTGGTGGTGGTGGTGGTGGAATGAGGATTAATTAATAAAGAAAGAAAGGGAGAAATGAAGCAAGGCAGAGGCAGCCGCAGGAGTGGCCGCGCTGTCACCTCTCTCTCTCTTCTCCACAGCCTCAAGAAACGAAACGAAGCAATCTTCCCTTACGTCATTGCACCCTCCATTTCTCCCTGGCTCCCTCAATGTATGCACTTCTTGTGTCAGAATTTCAAGAATTCCAGAAATATTCCTCATCTTTTCTCCTTCTCTCTCTCTATATTAATTAACAACATTATCTATTGTCTGTGGGAGAGGTAGATTTCCATGTCAGACTGGCATGTTGTGTATAAAACGACCTCCTCCCCATGTTCTTTTTCCTTTCTCTCAGATATACCCGGCTTTGGATTTCGGATCCCCTCGCTCAGCAAACTGCACACGACAACACCTCTCTCCCTCCCTCTCTCTCTCTCTCTCTCTCTCTCTCTCTCTCTCTCTCTCGTCCAAAATCGAAATCTTTCTTCTTATTATTCTTCTTCTTCTTCTTCTTATTCTTCTTCTTGAAATACGTACATAGGAACTGGAACAGCAATTCTACGATGGCAACTTCAAAAGAGGTCTCTCCTCCTTGGGTTCGAGGCAGGGTAATAGGAAGAGGCTCCTTCGGATCGGTTTCCCTTGGTTTCCACAGGGTAACTGGCCGGGTTTTCGCGGTGAAGTCTGTCCAGCTCAATTCCCATCCTGATAGCATCGACTCGCTGGAGAACGAGATTCGGATCCTCAGCTCACTCGATTACTCGCCCCATGTCGTTGAGTACCTCGGGAATGACTTGGACGGTTCGCACCGTAACCTTCACCTGGAGCTGCTACCTGGCGGCACCGTCACTGACGCGGCTTCCTGGCTGCGGAACGGGGAGTTCTCTACCGAGGGGACTTTGAGATCGCATACGCGGTGCTTGCTCTCTGCGCTCAGGCACGTCCACTCCAGGGGCATCGTCCACTGCGACGTCAAGGGCAGGAACGTAGTCGTGGGGGAGGACCCGAGCGTCGCGAAGCTAGTCGATTTCGGTTCGGCTATCAGGATGGGGTCCAGGAGCAAGCCACGAGGCAGTCCTCTGTGGATGGCACCGGAGGTTGTTCGCGGAGAGTGTCAAGGGCCGGAGAGCGACGTCTGGGCTCTTGGATGCACGGTGATAGAGATGGTGACAGGGCGTCCGGCTTGGGATGATGAGGGAGCCGAGACGCTGAGGCGGATCGGATTCTCCGATGAGACACCCGGATTCCCGGCGGAGCTATCCGAGCAGGGCTGGGACTTCCTCGAGAAGTGCTTGAGGAGAGAACCAAAGGAGCGGTGGAGCTGCCATCAGCTGCTCCAGCACCCGTTCGTGACCTCGGAGACAGCGGCCGATTCTCCGATTGACTCGTCCCCACGCTGCGTGCTCGACTGGCTGAACTCGGAGTTCGAAGAGGAATTAGGATCGCAATTGTATGACGAGAACACCGTCACCTCGAAAATGGAATACTTTTCCAGAGCGGAGCAGGAGTCGTGCGCCAGGGACAGGGTCTGGGACCTGTGCCAAGGCGATGGCGGTGGCGGTGGCGACGGCGACGGCGGAGGGGCAACATGGGAATCTGATGACGATTGGGTGGTGGTGAGGAATCCTGCTCGGTTAAATAGGGCATGTGAGGCGAGCTGCGGGGAGTACGCGGACTGCGAGAGGGAAGCGCCGGGAAGGACGGGGTCGGAATACAGCGGGCCTTCAGGGGCAGAACGGGAAAACGGGAGGATTTTATCGGAGTATTTAAATGGAGGGTCGACCGTTGGGCAACGAGGGGAGGAGAAGAGGAGGAGCTGTCGGCACGGGATAGGAGAGGAGGCCCTGCAGGGTGACTGCCGTCATTTAGCTGCTGTCGCAGGACGAAGGATCGGAGAAGAAGAGGTGGCGGTGGCGGTGGCGGTGGTGGTGGGCTGCATCATTTACACTTGCAGCCTGTTCAGTGATTCTTTATTATCGTATTTACCCCATTTCTTGCTGGCAATGTTCAGCGGATATGATTCTTGTTGTAATTTTAAAAGCAATAAAGAAGAGATGAAACACCTTTTGGTTCTTAAATGTTTTTTTTTTAATTCGAACATGCCATGAGTTCAGTTTTGTAGGTTGGATGCTGTGTTTCAAGCTTATGATATGATGATCTTTGCATGTGAGGTTGGGGTTGGGTGAGGAGGGCGAGTCTGGTCCCTCAACTTGCAACTTTGGAGGGGGGAGAGAGAGAGAGAGAGAGAGAGAGAGAGAGAGAGAGATGTTTGGCAATTGGCAATTGGCAATTTGCCGGTTGGCAGACAGAGCCATGATCGCATGTGACTGGATAATTGATTATTGCATCGAGCAAATTCAGTCCGAAAGACGTGGTGGTATTGGCGCCCCGCCTAGTTGGCTTGCCGCTGTAAAATTGAAAATTCTTCTTCCATCCTTTTCCTCTTTCCCTCTCCGATATGCAACATGAGTTGACCCTTGAAGTTGTAAATGGGGTTGACCCTGTTGTTCTCAAATAACCTCAAGTAGTCGTTCAAACCAAGTTGCATCCTGTCATGGGCTGGACTTGGGTAAGTGCGAGCTGTTCCACACCTAGATTGGTCAACGGGAATCATCGGCTTATAATTCGGGTTCTTCTCTACAATAATAATATACATCAAATTCATCCTTCATGACAATAAAGCAGAGGAATATGCATATTGCCCCCTCTGCTCGGTAGAGTGCTGAGCGGGTTGGGTGTTCTCCCTCTGTATTAATCCTCTCTCTTGCTACTCTGTCTTAGTGCGTTGCATGATTTGGGCTTTATCTAAATCAAGATGTTAGCAATCAGCACACTGAAACGTAACCTCAGCCTCAGCTCTTCCCTGAAGCAAATCTCTGACGGACACCCTTTTGGACAGCCAATCACGAGTTATTTGAGCAGATCCCGCCCGGCTCAACTCGACTTGTTGGATACACCCACCCCCCACACGCTCCTTCATTCAATGCATGCTTCCATAATGAACGAGGATTCGGTGCCCATGACAGGGTGGCAGCGAATAGCTAGCTCATGCTTGCTCAGAGTTGGCCGAATCGCGCTTATCTCACCTGGCACTCGGATCCCCATTGCAGTTATTCTGGCCAAAAGCTGAAACCCCCATGAAAAAGGAACAAGCCATCATTTCCATCAGAAGTCTAAAACCTAGTAACCGCATGCGCTTTCAGATTCAAAAGACGGAGCTGACCCCCAAGGGCAAGCACGGGATTCTTTGCTTCATAATAATCGAGTCTCACCTTCCTCGTTCAATGGACGGGTTTGCATATGCCTTTGCACCCACCCGACAGAGTGGGTCAGCAACAAAACGTCGATATGATCCTTTCGCGGGATTCTTTCAGGGTCCATAAACGCCAAAAATTTTATACCCTGCCAACCAACAGGCGACAAACTCATCCCTCCTAAAAGATTGTTAAGGGATCGAATGCCAACTCTTTTGATCATTTTGTCCCACTGGGTTCTAGACAGCGGTAAATTATAAGATAGGGACACCAAATGGCTTATGGCTTTACGAGATATGGTAAATGAGAAATGCCGTCCGATCAGATAATGACAGGTGAAGCTGATCAGTTTAATTTCCGTTCTTGTCGTAGCCTGAGTGATCCTTGTACTGGGCGGAGTGTCCTGTTCAGAGCGTTCCTTCTTGATCTCAGCTCCGCCAACAAACATGAACCTAGTTGATGAGCTGTTGGGATCTTTGGCTGCAGAAGATCCAAGAACACATCCCCCCCCACCTTTTATTCTGCGGTCTGTTTGCTCGGGAAAAGCATATTCCTTCTTCTTCTTTAATAAGAGGAAAACAATTACTGGTAATGACCGGAAGCAAGTACAGAGTTCGGCTTTGATTCTACCGTGCCTGAGCTGGAAGCATTTATAAGAAGAAGAAGAAAAAAAAAAAAGGAACAAAGATGAAATACATAAAACTAGCAGAAACTTTGGCGGCTGAGGAGATGACTGGGGGCCAATGGTAGGTTTCCTTTGAACTCTGTCTTCTGATTCATTCCGAGAAAATCAGAGGGCTTCTTCACAAATAGGATCATCCCTTCAGTCACAGGACAGTGCCGTGCGTTACAATCATCGACCAATTCTATCAACACTCAGAGGAGGAGAAACAGGGCTACATTGGTCAAGATGTTTTACTATGAGAATTTAGGCAGAGTGCTCCCCACGACTAGCCAGTCATTTATGCCCACGTATCTTCTAGCTTTTTCACCCGCGCTACGTAAACGGTATTCAGTTGTCTTAGATTGATGCACCCACCAATCGAGGGCACTTGACAGAGAGAAATTTCAGGAACGCTTGTGCTGTACGCGGCCCATCTTTCTGTCGCACCGGAGTCTCAGAACACTTGAGGAGTTGGGATGATCATTCGAGTGCCGCCATTGGGAAAGAAACGATCGGGGAAGCCCTGCAAATATCCAAGCGTGTGGGAGCCTGGCTCTCTATTGAGTCCGGGAGTCATGTAACCATAGGTGTATCCCCTACCGTTGCCTAGTGGGCTCAGGAACGCGGTGAAGGACAGAATAGGGCTCCCCCCCCATCAGTGACAAGACCATGTTTACCAGACATACATACATCATGAGACTGGAGGTGGACCCGCGGCATCATCTGTCAAGATGTCAGATGCCTATCGAATGATTTTCACGTATTTGTTTGTTTACTAGATATCCTTTCTGATCACCTCGTTCGTGCAACATAAATACAGACCATATCTCTATCTATTATCAGACCTC
This sequence comes from Sonneratia alba, assembly GCA_900174645.1. Taxonomy (NCBI): domain Eukaryota; kingdom Viridiplantae; phylum Streptophyta; class Magnoliopsida; order Myrtales; family Lythraceae; genus Sonneratia; species Sonneratia alba. The sequence goes on from FWPY01000057.1 coordinate 957,229, forward strand.
TGGAATGTATTCAAGAGTGTGGGGAGCTCGACTCTGTCAGTTAAGACTCTTCTTGTACGTGATCTTCTGGTTATGATAATAGCACAAGCAGTAGATAGGAAGATGATCTGTACCAATGACGCTTCTAGACAAGGCTGGAACTACACGATCCAATGTTCACTACCAGTAACCTATGCTAAACAGCAGGAAACTCCTCTAAGCCCAGAGGGCAAGGATGGACATGGATGTGGAGCCTATTGCGAGGGCGATAAAAGACGCCTTCTTCAGCCATGGAATAGAACCCATCAGCTTGTTGTGGAAAAAATCAACTGCTATCAGATCTACCAGGGCCATGTATATCAGTACGCCCGAAGAAAGAGACCCAAGCAGACCTTCCATGATCAAGGCATTTGGGTTGCTATCATCGTAGCCCGTGATGGAGAAGACGATCATGCCCAGCACTATGCCCATCGGAGTTGTGGCGGCGAACATGAAACACATGTATGCTGTTGTCCCAAAATTGAATCCGGCCTGTCATGACACGGACATCCCAAAACACCATCATCATGTAATCCAAATCGACCAAAAGACAGAAATACGGTGGAGTTGGACACTGTCTCAACTGATCAGACCAAATTGCGTGCAGATAAACAAATGGACTCAGGAGGACAAAACATCTGTTGTTCATTAATCAGAGTTCGTGCAATAATTCCATCAAACTTTTGCATCTCTAGAGATGATATCATAACAATGATATCTCATCATCGTGGAATGCAGATCAGCAGATATCAGTAAAATACAATCTATTATAGGAAATAAATAATTTAGGAATCTTGAAAGGAAGTGTTTCCGATCATGCGAGCGATCTGTCCATGAGATACCCACCAACCATAACTTCGACAAGTTACTTTCTAGAATCAATTGCAGACTCCAGCAAGCAGAGTACCTCGAGAGATTCCTTCTTTTACGACTACTTTAATCTCGGTGTCAAAATTACCAAAATGTAAGCTCACAAGATGATTATCCACTGAGTTCTTTGAGTCTAGTCAGTCAAAGAATGCCATCTTGAGTCCAAATAAATGAGCTCGATCTAGCCAGTAGCTCCCATACTCTTCAATATTCAAACTGAACCAAAAGCGGCTCATCGATTGATTAGGTTCAGGTATAGATCGATACGCAATTATATCGGCATAAAATATAATAATTTAACATAATGAGCGTAGATCAGTCGCACTTTTCCGCATGCAAGCTAGAATAGCTCCCTCCGGCCGTCCAGGGCCTGGGCGGCTCTTGGTTCTTGAATCATACCACAGTGTTAAGTGTTAAAATGTTCCGTCTCTGTGGGTGAGGGTGAAGATTAGATTGAGAAAATTTCTTCGATTGAATAAATTGGCGCGATTGTTTGAGTGATGGGCCCGATTTTAATGATGGCTTAGGTAGGAGGTACCTGAGCGATGCAGCCGCCAAGACCCATGCCTTCGAAGATCTGATGAAAGGCCAGAGCAGCCACGAGCGGTCTGATGGTGCACTGATTCTGAGACATTCCCATAGTGACGCCGATGATCACGGAGTGGAATATAATCCCAACCTCCAGCACCTGAGACACCAGACGCTGCTTGAGCTTGGCAAGATCCTCCGCCGGCGCAGGGTCGTGGCAGTTCAGCGCGCCCGACTCCACAGTCTCCAGCTCAGAGAGCTTCTTCTCCCGCTCCTCCGCACCAAGGGGCTTGTAGGAGTGGGGCCCGCCCTTCCCAGGGCCGTGAATTGCGTGCTCGACGTGGGAGCTGGCGGTGAGATCAACAAAGAGGGCGAGGAGGGCGCCGAGCAGGGTAACGAGCCCAGCGAAGGGGAAGTCCCTCCAGGGGTGGCGGGAGGCGACGGCGCAGTCGGAGAGGGAATCGAAGGCGTCGGGGAGGACGTGAACGAGGGAGGTGGAGAGGATGACGCCGGCGGCGAAGCACTTGATGAGGAGGACGGCGCGGTCGTAGGCGGGCTTGCCGTGGAAGAAGCGGGCGAGGAGGACGGGGGAGGAGATGCCGGCGACGCTAGTAAGGAAGATGACGAGGATGGAGATGAGCTTGAGGTGGGAAGCCGCTCGGCTGTCTCGGCAAGCGAGTTCTCGAGCCCTATCCGTCACGCACCCACCCATCTCTCTGTCTCTCTCTGCCTATCAATCAAAATGGAGACCACTGTTAATAATCTCTCTCTCTCTCTATTTGGCAACCTCCGGTCTTCTCCTTCTTCTTCGTCTCTCTCTCTCGGGCCCGCCTCCTCACGACTTCGCGAGCCGAGAAGGTACCGCATATTTGCTTGCGCATTTATTATTTAGAGTCTTATTATCCATAAAAAATAATGAAGTGAGTCTAAAAAATTGAAATATGAAAAGGTGGAGAAATTCAAAGGATTATTAGGGCAATATCATCGATTGTAATGTTTTCTGTCTGATAATTAATTTTTTTATTAGAAAGAAAAGGTTGATTATGCCTTTTAGGATATTGATTTTAATTTTTATTAGTTGGCGGCGGCAGCGGCAGCAGCAGCACCATGAAATCATGTAACAACAATGATGTAAGTAAGTAAAAGATACCTTCACGTGAGTAAGGACTGTGAATGGAACATGAGCAGAGCAAGCACCGTTTTGCACATATATATATACTCTCTTATCAAATCTATAAACTCAATCCCTCCCCACTCAAAGTGCAGCCATGTGCTCTTCAATTTGTCTCTGCCATATGCAAAATTGTTTCCACCGTGGAATGAATGATGCTGCCTTTTTCTTCGGACTGTGAAACTTTGCAACTTGTGCTCACACTTACTGATGGGAATTAAAGACATGGGGTCTCCCTCCCTCCAGAGAGAGTGAAGTTGGGGGGGCCCAATAAATAAATGAAGATGACGGGGAAAGGAGAAGCCCCCCACCCCCATCCCAACTAAAATAAATAAAAATAAGACCATAATGGGTCAAAAAATTGTTGGTTTTATGACTCACCCTTGGCCCTTTCCCCTCTCTCTCTCCTTTTCTTGGGTGGTGATGTGTGTGATTTCCATTATCACCGTGAAATTGGAGCCTTTTTGGCTTATTGGGTTGTGCCTTAGAGGAGGAGGAGGAGGAGGAGGAGGCTAAGAATGTTTTTCTCGATTTGATTTTTCGATGATTCTAAAACTGCTTGAGTAGACGGCACCACCAACACCACCACCACGTGCACGACTATACTTGACTTCTAATTTTAACGGTGCGTTGATATGATAATTATTTACCGACATGGCAAAATGACATGCCGATAAATTGCTGGTAAAATTTGATCGACGTGATATGGTAATATGATGAAAAATCTGACGACACGTCATGTAATGTGGCGCCATTAAATACGATGTCGTCGAACCATTAAAATTAGGATTCAAGTATATCATGAAATCAAATATATGTGAATAAAAAAATTATATTGAAATACATATCATCCAAGTGTAAAAAAAAGGTAAACGGATGGATAATTTTAGAGAGAGAGAGAGAGAGAGAGAGGGAGCCACAAAATCGACCCCCCAAGCCCACCACCACCCCTAAGGCCCAACTCACTGAAGCAAGGCCAGAATACACACAAAAGAGGCTCGCAGGCCCGTCAGTCGAAGCTACAGGAAGATCGAATCAAGGCGAAGGAGAAGAAAAGAAAAGAAAAGAAAAGGGAATCCTGCCACTCTGCCACCTCGTAGTATATCTATCTATCTATCATTCACTTTGTTAAGGCCAGCGCTTGGACTCGTCTTGGTGGGCTGACATGCCAATATGCTTCCTTCCATCATCATCATCATCACGGTACCGTTTCACATGCACTGATGATATTCAATGTATAAAACTGCAACGTGGGACCGAATTTACTATGGGCCACATCTGTCCCCTGAAAAGGCCCATTCTCCATCACCACACTGCAGTTTTTATCCGTCGCAGTCATTCTATCTTGCTGACGTTATTTGATAGCTCATGCCCATATACATACTCGACATAATTCTATATATCCGGGGCGTGTAAACCGTGCGTGTCTGGAGAATCTACGACCTGATGAATAATTAAGAGGATATTTTTGGCCATATGTATATCTCATCATGTGGAATGCAGCAGCACCATCATCCCCCAAGTTTTATCTTTTATGCGGTGGGGAGGGTGGTGTCTCTCTTCTTCTTCTTCTTCTTTTTATTTTTATTTTTGTTTTCTTGTAGATGGGACGAGAGAGTTGGCGAGCAAGATCCATCCTTTCAGTCGTCGGGTCGAGGATAAGCCACGACTCTCCTGCTTGTCCTCCCCTTCCGTGCCCCAGCATCTGGACCTGCAGAGATTCCATCTGGTTTGAAATGAGAGAGCAGGGGTTTTATAAAGTGACAGTCTCTGATTCGATGAAAAGTCATCGTCATGTATTAATTCACGCATGATTAGAGCTGTTGATTCATATAAACCACTCATTTTATTCGATCGATCGCAACCAGCCGCTGCCGCCGCCACCACTACCACCAATACTGGCACGCAGTCCGTGCTCGCGTGCACTGACACCCACCTATCTCCAACAGTTGCGGGACAAGATTTCGATGACTTGAAAAGATTTCGATGACTTGAAAGGATTTATCTAGAAAGGCGTGAAAGTCAAAAGATATCCAAGTAAATTGATAAAATAAAAATAAGGAGTAAAACACATTATTGTGTACTAATCTCATAAAAGAGAGGGAGAGAGACAAATTAATTACAAGAGAGAGGTTGTAATTTATAAAAGGATGAAAAAATGAGTTGAATGTGGGATACTAAAAATTTTATTATGAGAATCAAATTTATAATCTCTTAATTATTAAATTAATTGATATATTATTATACTAACTCGCTTTCTCAATAATTTAGTACTTAAATCGATTGATATATTATTATACTAACTCCCTTTCTCAATGATTTAGTACTTAATGCGGCATCAACTTTTTTTTCATTATATTGGAAACTCATGAATTTAGAATAGGATAGTAGAAACGAAAATGAGATAAATAAATATAATAAAAATCGAATTTAAAATCTCTTAATTACTAAATCAAAAATAATTTCACTACACAAGTCTCCTTTATCTATTATATCAACGACCCTGGTCTCGTTCAATGTCTATCCAAATGGTACGTGGCTTCTTAATTATCACCAGCTGATGACCGCTGATTCAGTTTGATTTATTAATTAATTAATGCATAAGCGCTGGGGTTTTCTTCTAATGGAGAAAAGGACAAATTGGACCCCTTAAGATGTGTGTCTTTTCACGTAGCTAGCCAGCCTAACCCCCGAGTACGGACTTGGAAAGACTAGCGACCAATAAAATTAAATCCCTGAGATTGATTATCTTGAAAGAAATTTTGTTAACCATTTTCTTTAATTTTTTTTAAAATTCACGAATCTTAGGAAGAAGAAAGACGACACGTAGGTAAACATGATGTCGGCGTAACTATTCACGTCACCTTCATCCGGATATGATGTGTCTCGGAATTCTTTTGTTTTCTTTTTCCTTTGTAATATGTAACCACAAAAGTTAAAGGGCACACACGCATACACATATATATACGCGTGCCAAATAAGGGCGCCAAAGAGAAACCCGACAAGATGCGCTATTTATAAAATGAAGGGGTTCACGGCTAGCCCAAAGAGACGACAATTGGAGGGACCGATCGCGGAGGCACGGGGCCCCTGACCGGTGGTGATCATCAGCCACACACAAAAATTGAAGCTCCTTACGAGGACGTCGTCAATGGTGGCATCTAATTGAGGAAATCTTTATCATCCCCGCAAAGAAACAAGTCATGAATCCCACCTTTTGTGCTTCAGTGGTTTTGATCTCCCCCAAATCTACCGTGCAAAATACACATGTCCCACAATGATGAAAGACGTCGTCGTTGGTCGATTGAAAATTAATCTATATCCACCGTCAAATGTCTCAATGTCCCCCCAAAAGAAATTAACAAATGTATACAAGTACCAGACAATTGACAGAGATATAGCATCTTCTTGTGGCCCCTACATAATATCCGAGACGCTCGAGAGTCTTCTAGAGTGGGATTTTCTAGTCATTCAAGAGCCGAGCAGCCGACCTCTTGTTATTGTTATTGTTAGGATGAAGGTATCAGGGACTTCATAAGATCAAGGCCTGCAAAATCTCAGAATTCATCAGGAGGGCAAGTTGAGCGTACGCAACACTATGTGTGGCCATAGGTCAAATCCTTGTGCAGTCAATCGCCTTTCAGTTCACCGTATATCTATCTATACACTTTATGAATTTGAGACTAATGATGAGATATTTGAATTAGTAATATATATATATATATATGTAGGTTATGAACAATATTTTGTCCCGATTGAGTTAGTTCATACCTCTCTCGGGTCTACAAAAAGAGATCTAATTGGTCGTGGTGCAGCCGCCGTCAACTGGTGGAGGTCGCTTATGTTCCCTCCCTTCATGGCCTTTATGCACCAAAGATCCTCTTGGCACGAGAGTAACTTCGAGTGGGGGATGTGAATCCTCATTCCGCCGTCAAAACCTCCAACCTCCGTTACGACAGCCTTGCAGTCCTTTGACGATGAATTTGTGGCCATGTTGTGCACAAAACGGCACAGGTTCCTCACCAGCTTGCCCGAAAGTGGCCCTTCGCTGTAGAGTCCGTAAATGAAGTAAAACCCGAAGGGGCTGAAGAAGTCGGGCATCAAAGGCACTTTCAAGCAAGGGAGGCAGCAGCCCATCAATCTCGAGCTCTTCATGTAGATCATGCATGATAAGGGTGCGTTGCCTAGCCTTAGCTTGAACAGCTCCCCGCTGTTCCACACACTCAGCATGGCCCAATTCCTTGGGCTGTGGTATCCATCACCATTACGGCAACCCACATGCTGACGGAAGTTATTCCAGGGATCAGCTTTGTAGTACGCCACCCAGGTACCCAGGGTGAGCTTATCCCTAAGTATTACGTCAATGTCATGGGGGAAGAACTCGGCGGAGCCCAAGCATCTCCTGTATACCGGCACTGCATCATCGGGCCTCAGCTTCATGACCTCAATGCTTGAGGATATTTGAAGAAGCCGGCAATGGTCGACAGGGTTCACGAGGATTGAGGGCGAGCGAAACCGGTTGTAACGTAGCCGATCCACAAAGAGCTTAACTGAAGCCTCATTGTCCTTCTCCGTGGCCATATAGGCATATTCCACCCCGTTGGACACGAACCACTCCTCGAGCGAGACAACAAGGCTTGAGCCAATCCGTTTGCGCCGGAATGCCGGGGCAACCCGCAGCCCGAGTATGTAGCCCACCTTCGCCAAATCCGCAGGGGGGCGTTGGATGGTGACGACCTTTATGGAACCCTGGATGACTCCGATGATCAACTCATTGTCCAGCTCCGCCACCTAATAAACAATATATAATAATAATAATAATAATAATAATATTGAGACACGTCCTTACATTATTATCATATGCTATTGTCTCTCTCTCTCTCTCTCTCTCTGCCTTTTTTCCTCCCTCTCTTTTTTCCTGGTTCTTTGATAAGACAATTAAAAGGGAAACTCATGAAACATCATCAAGCATGAATAATAATTGAAGAGGACAAAATTTTTTTAAAATATAAAAAGAAAAAGGTGTCGTGCTTGAGATAGACATGATTATACGCAAAAGAAATAAACATATTACACAGACGTACAAGCATTTTGTAAGCGGGACTACTACGGATGCGGCAGATAGGATCGCCTAGGGTATCCGTGTAGAGGAAAGCTCTATCTGCCGGCCCTACCTCGCAACTTCTTCCGAGATCTTCAACTCGGGCACGGTCTTTTTGCTGATCATAACTTCTTATAACGACCTCCCCACTCTTACGGTTATTATCGTTATGATCTTGCGTTACCGTTCGATTGCTGTAACCTGAACCCAAATAAAGTGGCGCCATGAAGACTGACTTCAGTGAAACTGATGGATGAAATCGACTGTGCTACATATATATGTGTGTGTGTAAGATTAGGGACGAGAGAGAGAGCCGAAGAAAAGAGGGAGAAAGAGATCAGTGCACCACAGCAGCAAAAGACATTAGTGCGAGGGCTCTCTCAGCCTGAAGAATTGATCAAGGGGGTTGATAGATTTATACACGCGGGGAAAGAGTGGCGAGGACAGGAGGAATGTTGTCTTCTCGTGACTCTCTTTCTTCTTTGATTATGAAAAGACATTTGTAGGGCTAGCTAAAGGATTCGGATTAAAAGAAAACGTAGAATAAAAATAAATTATAAATAGTAAATCTTCTAATTTTAAATGAGATAAAATATATGGTATAAAAAAACTTATTACAAGTATAAAATTTTTAAATTATTCAAACAACAATGGCACAAATTACCAAAGCCTATTTTTCTCTATTGTAATAATCAGCATCAAAGAGCACCTTTCTAGGCTTTTTAAGCAATAATCATGGGACAAAAGGTCGTTTGGTGATGGAACCTTTGGGTTTTTCTTCTTCTTTTTTCTTTTTTAAAAAAAATGCTTTTCGGCCTATATCATAAACTGGTTAAAATATATGTAATGGCTCAATCAATTTAGATCACTCGTGAGTGAATTATAGGTGCACAAGAATCCGGCGTTGGCCTATGTAACCTCGTCCTCAACGCCACAAAAAGTGGACGCACGGGTGATGGTTGTGCGTCCCTTGGTGGCCTACTCCCTATTCTTTCGCCATAACCGTACATTAATTAAATATTGTTGCTCCCAATTAATCTTGATTTCAGTCATAGAAGTATATACGAAGAACTAATAGATATCATTGATGGCTCCAGAGATCCACAGCCAGGGTTAGAAATCAAACCAATTAAGTTCTCATAATGCTGATTGGATTGATGGCATTGCATATTATATTACTGAAAATCAGCAAATTCATGAGTTCAAGGAAAGGAAAAATGAGGTGAAATAAGATATATATACATACATGTATGTATATGTAAGATCCAAACTAGGGCTATATACGCGTCTCGTATATGCCATCGATCAGAAACTAGGGTTAGATCAATCAATATATCTTGCTAGCTAGACATTTTAAGTCATCAATTAATTAACGGCTGGGATCGAAAATTCTTTTGTATCGATTGGCCGGGATGGCAGCTGGAGGACGTCCATGGTCCACGACGCAGCAAGGTATCATAACTAGCTAAGCGTGCATGGTGTGAGATCAGCACGCACACACACACATATATATATATATACGATCAACACAGGAAATAACCGATAGATGCACGGATATCGTATGTTATAAAATTGTGTTAATAAGCATTTCCCAGGACAATGATTGAAGCTAATGAACCCGACATCCGAGCTCACAGATCACAATCAACTTTAGTTTATCCAGGGAAAAGTTGCTTGCCCGTAATTAAAGAGAAACGTGTGGTCCCGAGGGAACCGGTGAGAATGACTATGGTATATAGGTCGTGTGACCCCGCACCCGGGTTTTAATCAAGTGGATTGACAAAGTGATTGTTATACACATATGTGTGCTTGAATACTAATGGGCTATCCGAGTAAATCAATTAGATTGATGAAGTGATTGTTATACACAGACGCATGTGTGTGTGTGTGTGTGGATCTCAATGGGTTATGCATGCGATGACCTGGAGAGAGATTTAGCACGATGTATAATAATAATAATAATAAATGCTCAAGACCCACTACGGATCACTGTCCCCACCTAGAAAGTAGACACTGGTACTTAAGTTTTTTATCTCACATGCATGCATGAGTGGCCTATATTTTGTAACTATTCTATAAGAGAAGAAAAAATCAATCTCGTTGGTGATCTCTCCATTTTTCTTTTTCTTTTTAATTTTGTGAAACACTACATGTGTGTGTGTGTGCAAGGGAAGAACATGAAATATGTAAGGTGGGGGGGAAATTAAGCTGCATCCTTTAGGATGGGATCTCTGATGATGGGGAGGTTGGGTTTTGATGATACAAGTTTCTGTGACTGTTCTTCAGGAGGTGGGAGGCTTGAATCAAGGGGATTATCTCATTTAATTTTAGGCTAATTTTGTCCGTGAGGGGTTGTCAAGTGAAGGTAAAAAAAACATGATTAATTCTTCATCGCGTTATATACCGAGATATCCAATCGATGAATTTCCGATACCTTCACTACCAATGGCTGAAAGTATGGAACAGCCCCCAACTTCTTTCTATCTTCTGCACCCCCCCAAAGAAAAACAAAATTCAGGACAAAAAAAGACGACAGGAGACAGGAAGAAAGAGACTGATGAACATTAATGCTTCCATCGAATGCTGAATTTGAATCTGACATTATCCTCAATCATTGATTGATTGATTGATTAATCAATGAGATAAGGAAGGAGATAAGCATCACGTTCGGATATATCATATTAAAGGCCCTATTATATTATTAACTACCGAGAGATTCATACTCCTAATCCAACCTTGCAAACCCCCTCCCCACCATCCCTGTAGAGAGAGAGAGAGAGAGAGAGAGAGAGAGAGTGAATTCCTTCCTCTTGCTTGAAAGGTAACGAGTCTAACGACGCTACTGGTGAACTCAATCATGTCCTTACCTTCCCGGACTGAGTCTAAATCGACAACAATATAATATATCGGTATAAATAAATAATACAGAGAAGCCAAAGTAATCAAAAGTCCTACTCAAATCCCCAAAGTAATCAATCAGAGCATACCCCGTCAGTCGGGCCAAATATTTTAGGTACGAATGTCAATCTTCCATCCGACTACTTACTCCAGCTCCATGAAGAATGAATCCTCCTCTCCGCACCATTGGCTGCTTTCTTCCAAGATGAGAGCTCACACCATAATCTATCTTGACAAGCTGAGGGGGTCAGTGACAGGTAACCATGAAATTGAATACCAAGGCATGGATTTGTAAAAGTAAAGACACTGAGAGGGCTCGGCACTACAGTGTTTCCATTCTATAATTGATGACTTATACAGGCATTGATATCATTATGGTCTCGAAGGAAAAAAAAAAAAAAGAAAAGAGAAAAAACCGAACATTTCTACTGTATTCCAGTTATGGTCTCTACGAGAAAACAAGACTTATACAATAGTCCCAAAAGGGTTGGCGAACTTCAGCAGCATGCAGATCACCAGTGCAAATACACAAGAAACTTCACCCTCATGTCACACTTGAGAATAGAAATCATGCCATCTCAAGCTCGATCAAACTTCTATTAGTTTAGGAGATTGAACTATTCCCTTAAGATTCATATGGTCAAAATAACCAACAACTGCCAATGGAAGTAAATGCGCTCATATCACGGTGCAGCTCCTTTTCATTTCCCATGAATGACTAATTCTAAAACTCCAGCTCCTCATTGATTCTCTAAGTCCCCCTTTCCAAGTTTCCATTTCCAAAGGGAATAAGACAAACAGACATTCCTTACCTAGAAAACAAGGCTTCCCACCAGAACTGATGTGAGAGGCACCGTGAGGTTGTCATCTAGCTCCGTGCTCAAAGGAAGAGATTCTACGAGTGCTGACACAAGGGAGACCATGAAGAAGCCCCTTATCATCTCCCAACTATCTTGCATGTACCCAAACGAAGCGAAGTAGCACATATATCTGTGCCACAATCAAATGAAACCCATTACAAACATTTGATCAAGAAGATCCCATCAGAGACTAAAATATGAACGATAAGCTTGGAAGAGGAAGCTAAGAATACCCGACACAAGCTAAAAATCCAGCAGTTGCCATTGCAGCACTTCCAACAAAAGATTTGTTTTTGTTGTACGGAATTTTATGATGCCCAAACCTTCTTCCCACAATGTCTGCCAAGCCTGAAGCATGTGAAGAGCCTTAAGTCTGTCAACATCATTACTGCATTGAGGATTACTATTTACGTGTTTGATCTGTAGTATGGTTTCATAATAGTTGATATTATAATATATCCCACAGGTATTTCGCATTTCACTCAGGCATGTACATGTAAAGGATCTGTTTACAAAGTTTTAAAACTATAGCATAAGGTGTTCACAGCAATTGTATACTAAGCTAATTGACTTTTAAGTCTCAGATGGTGCTACCATCTCCAGCGCACAGATTGCATATTGCAGCAATTCCAACAGGGGAGGTCTTCCAGTAGACAGCACAGGCCAAAGTAATAGTCGTTGCATAGTATAGTGGCCCCTTCAGCAATTCCCTGATTCAGAGAGCACGCTATTGTAGCTCAGACAGAGACGATGAAAAATGAGTTCAGAAGGAGACAGAATCAACAAAAGAATCTATATATTGGTCTCCGTGCTTACACAAGCCTGCTGCCCTGTGACAATATTCACCTAAGAAAGGATAGCAAAAAATAACCAGCAAAGTGGTTCTCAATACTATCCCCTTCTCCAGGCGGCATACTCCAAGTTGTCATAGGGAGAGCCTTCAACAGAAGAAGGCCTTCACAAAGAGTTAAGTGGCGGCAAAAGAAATAACTCCAAACCTGTAATCTCCAAATCGGCTCATTGACTTCACCATGGCCTTGTCTTTGTAGATTCCAAGCCCCACAAGAAGCACACGTATAATGTTGACTCCTGGAGTAAGAGCTGCTAAAATTGCTCCTTGTTTTCCATGACTGCAATGATTAGTATAATAGCCTCTTTAAGACAGGAGCAATGCAAGGAGCAGTACATAGACATGACAATACCTGAACATTGGCCAGCAAAGCATGAACACTAACCCGATGCTTATATGCACAAGCTTCCTGTTCAACTTCTAGATGGGAGGAGAGACAGGTGTTTAGGTCAGAGGTAGAATAAATAGCTAGGTACTTTAACCAATAAGACACAACCGCGATTAAAGAGTACAAGGCAAAAAGAGTAAGCACAAATCATTCAACCCTGCTTCCTTTCTTGGGTTTTAGCTCGTACGCCAGATCAATCTTGAAAAGAATCAGGCATCTATATTTAAGAAGGTTGATCTAAAAAAGTACGAATATCTGGATTAGAAAATTAAAAAAATAAAAAAAATAACAGGGAGTAAAACCTTTTTCTTTTCAATTATGACAGGGGAAAAAGACAACTTTACCGTACATCAAAATTGATTTCCTAAGAGAGTAACTGAGAAGTAAATGATCCCACTGGAAGGATCAGTTGCAGATACAGAAAAGAGGAACTCTGGCTCCAACAAACTACTTGCAGCTTTACCTCGAAAATAAGTCAACAGTCAGAAACAATATGATGATGATTCCTGCCCCCACCTATTGCAGTCAAATTTACAGCGGGGACTCCAAAAACTAGGCACATTGGCTCGGAGATATGGATAAACTAGTGCAAAAAGAGTTTTTAGTCCAAAATGTCGTTCCACTACCATGAGATCGGAGGAAAATCTGATTCAATGGGCCGAATGAGTGGACAATCAGATCCATCCGCGTCATAAAGATTGTCAGGACTGGAACTTCACAAGCTAAATTCAAAAGACATCACCTAACTCACTCCACCAATTCTAGATGACTTAATGGATCGAAATCTCCGTCAGCGCATATCTATATAGCTAGCCTTCACATTCAGTTCAGCTGTGGCGGAAGTCTGAGGAGTCTCAAACCCTCGTTACCACTGTAGCTCGAAAGTAAAGCTAATCAAACTGAACTTGAGGTTGGAGAAAACAATTTAAATTGTAGGAAGAGAGAGACGAATTTCAGTATTGACCTGATCGAAGAGACCTCTCTTGGCAGTTTCCTCGAAGACCCGAAGAAGGGAAAGAGCTATCCCGCCGGAGAGAACGGCGGCACATATGTCGGAGACCACCGAGTTCCCGGGGAGCATAACTGCCGCCGGGGAGCTCAGGTTGCGGCGGAATTTTGGGGAGATGATGGGTAAGAAAGGAAGACCGAGCGAGAAGTGGCCGTACCAGGTTGACTTGGCGGGGGAGGGAGGGAGCGGATGACCCGAGGGAAGGTGAAGGTGGAAGAAATAGGTACATTTGTGGGGTGTAAGAGGAGTGGCACAAAGAGGGAAGATGTCAGCAGCCATATTTGTTGGGCCTTTCGGCTTTGGATCGGGAAGTGGAATGGATTGGATGTCTTCTTCTGCTTGTTATGATAAAAGTAAGAACGTAAAAGTATGCATCTTTCCCGGGCCCTCCGCTTCGTCTTCCCCGGACCCAAAGCAGTATGCGTCTCTTGATTTTTTCCTCTTCTAGCTTAGCTTGGCTTGGCATGGCAAGGCAAGGCAAGGCTAGCACAGCAGTGAAAAAACTACCATGTATTATTATGGAATGGAAAGTAGGAAGACCGGACAATCCATTGGAAGAAGAAAAGAAGTAGCAAGAATAGCAAATCGAGCTTTCTGTTTTAGTTTCTCTAAAAGCATTTTAATCTTTAATTGTCACTTTGTCTTTAGCAGTAGAGAATTATGGTTTGAGTTCATTTTTCTCATCGTACTTTATACACGAGAGAGAGAGAGACAGAGAGAGAGAGAATAGACTTTGTAGGTTTTTATCTATGGGATACTCACAGTCACACTCCAATTAGCGCTGTGAGATGGAGTTAACAGTGTGAAACAGATATGGGGGAAGTCACCTGGCATTTTGCATTTTTACTAGGACTAGGTGGCCATGATGGATCGAATCCAATGACTCCCATTGTACATTAGAGAGACCCTAAGTTCCCTTCAAAATTTTTGCAAACATGCTCTGAAATGAAACTAATGAGGTAAGGTAAGGGCTGTTCCCTTTCTTTTTTTTTTCTTTCTTTTCAATTTCTTGTTGATGGAGCCAGCCAGTAGGAGTGGAGTGCGGGGGTCTATTGCAGTTGATCTAACGATTCAGCAAAAAGGGGCGGGGCGGGGCGGCGCAGACCTTAAAACGGACGTTGGGCGAGACACAAGCTCGGGCTGATGGCCCAATTTAGAGAGAAAGCTCCACCAGGCCCAACTCAACTCAACTCAACTCACCTCACTACTTCTGTTGAATGAATAGATTTAAGTTTTGTCAGTGTTCTAACGCTTCCCCTCTGGGCTCTTGGCTACTCCTTGCTCCTCCTCCAAGCAACGGGAAATTGAAGCTTCAAAGCGACCACAATTAATTTCATTAATCAATTTATTCTCGGGGTGGCCTTTATCCCTAATCCACCGATTTCCTCTTGGCTCTGGTCTCCCGAGAGGACGAGCTATTTCTGGTTTCAGTTTCCTCTCTCTTCTTCTACCCCTTGAAGTTCTTCTCATCTGCTGAAACTGTTTCCTTTTTGTATTTGCTGATAACTATTGGGATATAACCTTCCGATGAAAGCATCCCCATGTTCGAGAGAGGCTTGTCTTGTTGGCCATTCCTCTACTCGGGAATGTCCTAATTTGTCGGGGAAATCGAGATAAAGTTGAAGTCTTGCTGCTAAATTCCTACTCTAGATCGGGAGCCGGAGTGTGAGTCAACTGAAGCATGTTCAAGGATCGACAATCAAGAATTCCTCTCGGTTGACGTGAGCTTTACCTCTGTTTCCTTTGCATAAATGCTTTACTTCAAGTCTTCAGCTGAAAGATTTCGTCTTTATAGTGTTATCGTCGCATCTCGTTGAGCTCGGGAAGCCTTAGTGGGAACGATGGCCTCCACCCATGGTTTTGCTTCATTAACTGAACTAGGGATTCCTAAACATTTCTCTCTTTCAATTCTTCAACATGGGTATAGGAGGATCCTGAATCCTCGGGATTACCCTAAAGGATATTGTTTTAGGATATCATCGAGAATCTGCAACCAGCAAGGCCGTTGCTTCATCACCTCAGTTCCTACTGCTGACAAATTCCGAGAATTTAGACCTCAGAAGGCCGTTGAATTGGAGCAATTCGTGACGAGTGATGATGAGGACGAAATGAGTGAAGGTTTCTTCGAGGCAATAGAGGAATTGGAGCGGATGACTCGGGAGCCATCAGATATCCTCGAGGACATGAATGACCGACTTTCAGCTCGGGAACTTCAATTGGTGCTGGTCTACTTCTCGCAGGAGGGCAGGGACTCATGGTGTGCCCTGGAGGTCTTCGAGTGGTTGAAGAAGGAAAATAGGGTCGATAAGGAGACTGTGGAGCTTATGGTTGCAATTATGTGTGGGTGGATAAGGAAGTTGATCGAGGGAGAACATATGGTCGGGGATGTAGTTGACCTTTTAGTTGACATGGACTGTGTTGGGTTGAAGCCTGGCTTCAGTATGATTGAGAAGGTAATTTCTCTGTATTGGGAGGCAGGTGAGAAGGAAAGGGCGATTTCATTTGTGAAGGAAGTCCTAGAACGGGGCATAACTTATAACGATCACAAAGATGATGATGGACACGAAGGAGGTCCAACTGGCTATCTTGCTTGGAAGATGATGGTACGTGAGAATCTACTTATATTCATTGTATTTCTTGCTGATGAGTTCCATTGGTTTTTACACCGTATCAAATATGTATGGCATCTCTTTGCAGTCAGTTCCTCTCTTTATTGTCGTGATGAAGTGTGGAAGCATTTATTGCATTGCTTGGTTTATGATTGACTTTGGTTTATATAGCAAGTCATGTGATACAGTTGTTTTGAACCATTTCATGAATCTTAAGATGTTAATCGCTTTAAATTAGGTAGAGGCCAGTTACATGAAGGAGAAGGGTGAAAAGGGAGGAACAGAGGCTGTAGGCGTCTAAAGAACTGCTTAAAATTATTTTACTTGGTGGTTGAAGCTTTCTTAGGATGATATTCTCTGTCTTCTCTTTCCTCATCCTTCTTCCCATTCATTTTGCCCTAGTTGTTAATCCTGACTAACTTATGATATCAAATATTATCAATCATCACATTCTTCTATGAGTTCGTTATAATTTCTTTGTTCATTTATGGCATTCTTGCATGCAAACAGTAATAATGTGTTAACAAGAGGATATCTTATTCTGTGGTTTCATGAAAGTTGATACTTTTGTTATGTGAACTCTATCAGATTGAGGGCAATTACAGGGATGCAGCAAACTTGATCATTTCTTTTAGGGAATCTGGGCTGAAGCCTGAGATATACAGCCATCTAATCGCCATGACTGCTGTGGTCAAAGAGCTAAATGATTTTGCCAAAGCTTTAAGAAAGCTCAAAGGCTACTCAAGAGCCAGTCTAATTTCCAATCTTGATGAAGAAGATATCAAGCTAATAGAGAAGTACCAGTTGGATCTTATAGCTGATGGGGTGAGAATCTCCAATTGGGTCATACAAGAGGGAAACCCTGCTCTCCATGGAATTGTTCATGAGAGGCTCCTTGCTATGTACATCTGTGCAGGTCGTGGACCTGAGGCTGAGAGACAGCTGTGGGAGATGAAGTTGGTTGGGAAAGAGGCTGATGGTGACCTACATGATATAGTCCTAGCGATCTGTGCTTCACAGAAAGAAGTAAGTGCTATCCAGAGGTTGCTAACTCGAATGGAGGTCACAAACTCTCTTAAGAAGAAGACCCTGATGTGGCTTCTGAGAGGTTACGTCAAAGGTGGGCACTTTGATGAGGCCTCAGAGACGTTGATCAAGATGCTTGATATGGGTCTGTGCCCGGAATATTTGGACAGAGCTGCAGTACTTCAAGGACTGTGGAATAGGATCCAGAAATCAGGAGATGTAAGTAATTATCTCAAGCTCTGCAAGCGACTCTCTGATGCAAATCTCGTCGGTCCTTGTCTAGTTTATCTGTATATGAAGAAGTATAGGCTTTGGATCATGAGGATGCTGTGAATGAATAATTCCTGGTGGGGGTTTTTACTTTGAAACTTTTGTATAAAGTATAAAAGGTGTGAAATCATTGAAGGTTGAAACGTATCCTCTCGTTCCTCTCTCTCTATCTCCACACCCCCCCCCCCTGCTTAAAGTAAAATGTGTCTTCTAATGCTGCATATGTGTGTGAAGTCGCATGGTATTAAGCTTGAAAGGAGAAGTGCTACAGGAGATGCATGGTAAATAATTTGAAATATTGTTGTTTTTATAGCTGCGTAGTATTTGCAGCACTACCTGCAACTTGTAATGAAGATGCAGCGAGGGGATCCCCTTCCTCCACTCCAATATCAACGGGCATGTCACCTCTCTTCCTACTTCAGGTTAGAATATAGCAGCAGCATCTAACTCTGTGTAAATGCTTCTGTCCCCAAATCTGTACCCACAACAAAAACAAACAAATAGGAAGAATTGATTTGGAAAGGCTAAAAAAAAAAAAATGATTCTTGAGTCTCAAACTTTGGTCCCCTCATCCTGACCCGATCCAGTGAACATACTCTCGTGGTCTGCCCAGCAGAGTGGAGATGGTTTTGGTGTCGCTCCTTCAGGTCCCATGGCTGTCATCTTCTTCATCCTTTCTGTGATCTCTCTTATCTTTGGTCTCTTGTTAGCTTCAGGATCTATGTACTCTTTTATCACCTCAAACAATTTGATGACCTCATCTTCTTCGTAGGAGATCCACAATTTCCCTGGAGGGCTGCTCCCCTTTCAAGTAGCTTGCTACGTATTGCATCATGAACCCGTTATTCATAGAGTATGGAATCCTTCCTGTTATCATCTCAAATAGCTTAAGACCGAAGCAGTAAATGTTGTTCTTGGGATCAACTGAGGACGCTCCAAGGAGCTCCACTGCATGGGACCCAATTCCAATATTTGCTGCTATCAAATCATTCCAGAAAATGATATCTGATATTTTTTCTGCATAATCTTCAGTTAAGTAAATAGAGAATGAATCGAGGTTCCAGTGAGCTACAGGAGGACTCAACTGATGCATGTATTCGAGGCAATAAGCAATTCCCATTGCAATCCTCAGTCTCATTTTCCAGCCCAACTGCTTCGATTATTTAACTGAGAGCACAGCGCAGAACAACATGAATAAACACGAAACAGTTCATATGAAGCTAGTAGGCACCACTGAAAGGTTCATTTCATACTATGCAGGTGCCCAAAGAGGGTTCCATTCAGGGCATACTCAAAGACCATCATTCTCGTAAAAGGCTTCTATTCCTCGCAATGACCGATGAGGTTCACAAAGTTCTTGTGGTTCAGTTTTGAGAGCACATCAATCTGAAACAGAATGAAATGCTTGTTAAGTTATGAATTGTGATTAATGCACCGCATAAATTCAGTATATCTGTTGAGTTACCCCTTTTTAGGAATTGAAATTCTGAGTTCTTGGACCAGACTGCAGGAGATGCCGCTGCAGTTGAAGCCACAACAATTTCGACACTGCTTGATAAGGTGCCCTTGTAGACCTTCCCAACAGAGAAATTACCAGTTATGTTACTGAAAATCTTCACAAGCTGCTTCTAGTTCTGATCTGTTCAGCTTCGGTACACCTGAAACGAAAGCTCTCTTATGTAGGACTAAATACTATATTCATCTGATGAAAATACAGGTGACACTTGCACCTGGACGGAAGGACTGGAAGATGAAGTTTGTTCTGTCTATGCGGTGCCACACCGCAAAGGAAGGTGGGAGTTGGAGTTTATGTGCATATTTCCTATGATGGAGATTACGAGACTGAAAATTCGATCCTAGGGGGACAACGTTAACTTGTTTTAGCCAAAGATTCTCAGAGGATATCATATCCTTGGGAAATTTCCATTTTTAACCAGATCCCATTCTCTAGTCCAAGTTGAAGTAGACAGTTTCATGAGTGTATATTCCAGCTCCTATATACCAGATGTTACATCAGTATGTTTAAGATCCCCAAAAAAATTGGCTCGTAAGATCCCAAAAAGAATTGGCGTTATATCTGCCACTAGTAAGGTCTGGAATGCACTCATAAAACTTACTGACGTAAGCATTAAGGAGTGGGCGAGAGACATGAGAGTTTGATGTGTATGCATGGTATTATATCTGCAGCATATACGTAGAGATCAATCTGGATGACAAAGTAAAGTTGAATGAATCAATCATCAGAGACCTACCACCACAACACAAGGCCGAAGGCCCATTCAGGATATGGACAACTAATCAATCCACCCTATATTTATTTGGCCATTTGAAGGCGAGGGGGGCTGGTGTGGCTGGTGGGGAAGAAGCGATATATAAAAGTAAAAAAGCAACAACATATATAAATTAAAGAAAATTAAATTAGAAGATACACGTATATAATAATTAAAATTAAGAACACTAATTTGCTATATGTGAAGCGCAAACTAGTATGTTAACATCTGCTTGGCTTATTTTTTCTGTATTTATTGTCAGTGGATAGAGAGAGAGAGAGAGAGAGAGAACACAAGTTCTCTGTGCTAAGGATAGAAGACTGATCTGTTCTCCGGCTTTTGATCTCAGAGCTCTCTTTCGGAGCACTAAAATGTCATGTGGATGCCACATCAGAGAACTCCCTGGAAGCTCTCTCCGCGAGCCGAGGAGGAGCAATCTGGGAGGTCGAACTGACTCTGCATCAGGCAAATTCTGGGGTTATCGTGTCCATAGTTTAGTCGATGCTGCTGGGCTTCTGACGATTGATTCATGCTGCTGGACCCTTCATGATGTCAGCGATGGCATGAATTCTTTTGGTGTTGTACATGGATACCAAGAGACAGACATGTAATGATGGCTCATGAATATCATAAGAGGGGCCATTGTTATTGAAAATGCCCTCCTACCTTACCTACCTGCCTGCCTATTTTTGTGCCTGTGTGTGTATGTATTATATAGTCAGCTACCATACCCCTTTGTCCAAAATGAACTTCGTCCATGCACTTAAAATACTCGGTTTCCTTTTCACCCTTTGAACTAGGATCAATATGATTTAACTCCTAGTCCTAGCAGGTGGAGTTAACCCAAATTTTTTAGCCATATTTATCCACTGAAAAAAAAAATGTTTTTTAAACGACACACTTAATCAATTAATTAAATTGGAATTATTAAAAAGGTGTAAATGAATGAGTCAGGTTCCAGAGTGACACTCCCTACATCATCTGTCATTTAGAGCAAGTAATGTAACGCGTTCGCAATGAATTCCGTATTAATTGACAACAATTAAGGATCCAATCTTTACATATGCAATCAATCTAAATATGTCGGACGTGAGAGCTCTCTTCGAAGAAGCTATAGGGATAGGGATCCTTTGATTTGATGAGAGCCTTTCTTCAATATGGACCGGGTCCAAGTTCTGACAATATACTCATCGGATACCAACAACATGAAAGAAAGAAGATGATCGGATCATAAAAACTCATGAACTCTACCAATTAAAGAAGCGCTAGAGTGGAAGACTCTTTTGGGACTGGACCAGAATCCAGATCGGCCCTCAAGCTCTCAGTTCATCTTGAATGCTAATGCACTCTTCATCTGATCCTCTGATGACAAATAATCAGTCACTTCAATTTTCTGAAGTGAGGGGCCAGTCCCATCATTCACAAGCAAGCAAATAATCTGTAAGTTCAAGGTCTCTGAGACGTTTCATGAAGAAACTGCCATTCATTCCATTCCCCCAAGTACCAAAACAAACATGATCACGGGCTCAAAATATATGATAACTGCTTCACAGATGTAAGAGAGTCTAAACGTGTTTTAAATGCAAACAAGCTCCGCATGAAAGCAGGAATAATATTCAGTCCCAGTACCTCCGCATGGAATAGAAGCCAACCACAAATCTACTCCATATAAGAATCTGCAGCCTGCTGATATGTCATCACACTCTTTATAAAGTTTGAGGGCGGGTGGGGTGGGGGTGGGGGGTGAGGTGGGGTTGTGAAGGGGAGTAAAAAATGAAAATCATCCGTTTGCCTAGAATCATGGCCTAGGTGGCTCAAGATGTACCAAGAAGACGGAAGAAGAAACATTTTCTAACGGAAATAGACAGAAACCTGAGGGATATCGATATCGTTGTCCTCGTCATCCTCACATGCCACAACAACATCCAAGTGGCGGCGGTAAGAAGGCACCTCAAGCTTTGCGACATCCCGAGCCAGTTCAACCACCTTCTTATCCATCCGCTCTTTGTGCCGTGGGAACATGCTGTTAAACAGCAGTGAACTTCCACATGATATGCTATAGGCATTCAACCCTTTGTCCTTGAGCCATTGGAGAAGCTCCCTCAGAGTGGGGTTGTTCTGGATCATCCACCTGTCCCAGATAGTCCAGCTCATGTCCTGGTGCTTGAACAGCTTGGGAGGAACAGGTTCGGCCATTGAGAAGAGAGGCAAAGCAAGATTTGCAAATGTGTTGCGGTAATCCTCTATCTTGTGCCCACCATCAAGGATCTTATAAAGTTCAAGGCAGACCAGACCAGTGGCCATTGCTGTAGATGTTGCAATAGCCGGGATGATCCTTCCTGCAATGAACTTGGCCTTCAGCTTGTCGACTTCTGGGATACTGTAGTTCCTCGCCCTCATGTTAGCAAGTCCAGCTATCATGTCCATGTGGTAGTTCGTGTCATCATCCTGCATCAGCGAATGATTCCCACTTTACTTGACTGTACCAACACTCTAGGGACAGGCAAAATTTTGCACTGGTTGCTATGACCTCATTGCTTGATAGTTGCCTTCAATATGAAAAGCTCTAAACAAGCTATTCTCTAAGGAACAGGGCAACCCAATCTCCTAATGAGGATTTAATCAAAGATCTCAGCTTCTAAAGAGGTGGGGAGGGGCAAATAATTTGTCTCATATAACCAATCAAAATATAGCAAAACATGTATGATTGCAATCTGGCAAACAATTCTTGAAAAATGTTTTTTGGGGAGGAAAAAAATATAGGGAAAGAGATGATCTGAACAAGAACTTACATGAAATTTAAAAAAACTTTTCCAGATCCCACATACACCTACAGGTGCAGCAGCAGTTGACAGGAAATGCAACTGTGCAATGGATAAAATTAGACATACCTTCTCAAATTGAATTGGCTTCATTCTGAAACCTGGAGACAGGCTGTTACGACAAAGCTCTAACTTTTTAATCAGTTCATTAATGACTGCAGCATCATCTACAGATGCAGCAGAGAGGCTAGTGGCCTTCTCATCTGTCACAATCTTTGCGTCTTTCTTTGGCTGGAATTCTGGAACCATCACACAATCAACAGCTCCAGCCAATTTCTTTGGACTCTTAGACCATTCAGGAATTGGAATTCCAAAGCTTTCTGCTCTAAGGATTGATGCTGCCATGACGAAGTGAAGATGACCAGGATCGCATGCTGAAAACCGGAGAGGATGAGGGAATCTCTTCGGAGCAGACCAAAAAGGAGCCCCAGTGCTGGTTGCTGCATCTTCTGGGAAAGTATATATCAACTGCTTCACACGACTCACAAAGTAATCCTCAAACCTACATAGCAGAAGCAGAGTGTGCATGAATCTCTTCAATCTAAATTAAGAAAACTAATGATAATAAAGAATATTAATTACGTACTTGAGACGAGCCCAGGCGATACAATCTTCAAAGGTTTCACACCTCTCTTTGTCGAGGCATTCAAGGACACGTTCAAGGGTATCCCGAGCCTGGGCATCACCTGCATTGGTCATAGCTTTAGCATAATCGGCTGGATTGGAAAGATAAGCATTTACTTCTGTTGGGGTTTTCTCAAGTAAGCCCTCAAACTCGGATCGAGCCCAAGTAAGGCAGTGATCGATGTTGTGTGGAAATGAGTGCACCGTGCACATCGGTGCTTGCTTCTCTGGTGGATCTCTTGAAGCACCATAGTTTTCAGTTAAGTGGGGAATGACCATCTGAGTATTGCATTTAGCACCCAGAGTTCCCGACTCCAGAAGTGGCTTCTGGAAATACAAGCATCTCTGATCAACATAAAGCCTGGCATTGACATTGTCTAACGCATTGATGATGACACTCAAATCTTCCCAGAAAGAGTCATGGAACACATTCTCAGTTTCAGGGCCTACACGATTCTGCAACGCCTCAATGTTGAGGCGTGGATTAATCAATGCTGCAGCAGAAGCAGCAACAGTGGATTTAGCTTGTCCTATATTCCAATCGCGGAAAAGAAACTGCCTGCTCAGATTACTCTTCTCTATCACATCATCATCAGTGACGGTAAGCTTCCCTTGGTTGCCACATGAAACTCCCATCAGGGCTACATTCTTCAAAAATTCACAACCTAACGCACCTGAACCTACAATAAACACTTTAGCATCTTCCAACCTCTTCTGCAGCCTAGCCCCAAAGACAGAAATCTGTGCATCATAGCGGCCGTTTTGTGGTCTATAATCACTGGAATCCAGAGGCTCTGTAGGCAGAGACTCCATAGAGTCAAAGTAGAAGAACTGCACAAATATAAAAGGAAAGAATTCACAAAAATGTTGATTTCACTTTCCATCAACTTGGTCATATCTCATCATCTTCCAGCCAACCAATCAAAATAGAAGATAAACCACATAACAGAATCACATAGAATATGACAACAAATTCTAAAAGAAGCTGCCCTGGATTTTTTATGATCCAGAAAAGGGATGAACTGATTAGACAGGTTATACACTTAAACGTTTCGCTTGAAAAGCATAAGAGACACCTGGTTAACATCAGGGGATAGAGTGAAAAAGAGATGTGCCATATCACATAAGCAGCAACTACAAATACAGTTAATTTGCTGTGAATGCAGAATCTACCTGGAAGAGTGGATGGAACTTCCCTGAGCATGCTTTCACAACCTCTTGCCCAACAATTCCTCCAAACATGGCAGCCATGGGATTGAGAACCGCCCTTGAACCAAAGGCAAAGTGCCGCAGAAGTTTCGGATTGATATCATCCATTTTTGCATCTCCCAAGCTCTCATTGACATCGCTGGTAATAGATACAAACTTTTGGGCATCCCCTTCTGAGCCAGCAACAGGATAGCGCCCTAACTCAGACATGAACTTATCCAATGCTTGAAATGCCAAGTGCAATAATGGCGGACGATCAAACTTAGAAAAGTCGGACAGAAGAAAGTCGCCAGGATCTTTAAGTGCTTCTCGCAATGGCTTGAAGTTTAACACCTTAGACTGTTTCAACTGCGTGACAATTCCACCTTTCTCATAAGTACCATAACTGGTTGTATCCTCCTCAAGTGTGAATGAGAATGGCCTTGCACTCTTGATCTTTCTCGGCTTCCCATCATTTAGCTCAGTCATCCCATGAACTTCAGAGAATACGACAAGATCACCATCTTGAAACTCCAGCCTTTCATCATCAACGCAAGACACTAGTGCTGGATTGTCATTACTGACAGAAGCAATAATGCCTGTGTGTGGGTCCTCTCCATCTACATCAAGAACTGTAAAACCAGGTCCAAAGTCGCAAAACACCGAACCAAAGAGGCCTCTAACTTCAGCTTTGATGAAAGCAATAGGAGGCTGGTGACTGTGGCAGTAATCATTGAATTCAATGGCATTTTCTAGATCAATATCGGTAAATACCACAGCCTGCAATATTTAAACATCAGATATCTACATACACAAAATTGTACAACCAACAGACATAACACAGAAGTCAGCAAATACCAAAAGATTTTCCCTGGTACTAACTAGTCATAGTTACTGCCTCTTTTATCGTTTCCTTTTAATATATATAGTTGATTCTAATGACTGATCTCTCTTAAGATACTAGTAAATATAAAACTCACCCAGCAGCCAACTCCAGAAAAACTTAACATATAAAAGCCAGTATAAGGAAAAACGGTTTCATCAAATAACAATGTGTACCTGAAAGTCAGAGAGTTGTTCTTTGGTCAATTTTGTTGTTATTGTAGAAATCACCACTGCATTGTTAAGCTCCTGCAACTTCTGAACAGAAGACAGTGCCCTATTTTTACCAACATCACTCTCTGAAAAAATGAAATTGCCAGAAAAATCCCAGAGTTCCACTGTCCCTTCATCATGCAAGGTCACAGACTTAACACCAGCAAGCACCAGGTTTTTGGCTGCAAAAATTGAAATGTATCAACAAAAAAAATGAAACAGATGTCATCAACCAATTAGCGAGGCTACTGACTAAATTCAAAGCAATGATAATAATAAAAATGAAGTACAAATCAATCAAATATTGTTTAAGTAGATTATTCACATAGAGGCTCTAAGGTAAGAAACTAAATAGAACCATTTCTTCTTTTTCTGACTCTTTTCAGATGGACAATTGTCAGTTGATCGTATGCTTCCTTATAGTTCTATATTCAGAGTCTCATTTCCTATTAGATCCCTTAGAATTTCATATGGGAAGTTGCAATGAGATCTATTCATTAAAAATAATTGATTCAATAAATTTCTTATGTATCCATAGGTGCTATATTGAATTTAAATCCGATTTCAGATCCATCATATAATGATTGACTGCCTCCACTGTGTTGTTGCTAGCAAATACCTGCTAAAATATTAAATACAGCACCAAGCCTCAATGAAAAAAAAAAAACTTTAAGCCTACCCTATGATCAGATAATGAACATCCAAGCATTAGACTCATTGTCATATGAATACAGTAGAGAGTAAGATGAGGGAACTATTGCAGATCATTCCTCGATTTGCTCAACGGTGAGAATTCCAATGCACAGATTGAGCCCTCTAGTCTTATCCAGTAAGAGAATTACAGCAATACCTTCGCTTTACACATTATGAAATCACATCGTGCCATCTGTAAACAGATCCGCACAGCATCTACCCACAATAAACTCTAAGCATCCCGCGAAAGAAAAGGATGCATCAGAATTCCAGGATTAGGGTGCGATCAAACTGAAGCAAAGCAGAAAGTTTGAAACTGAGATCCAAAAGTTTGTGCTATGCCTACCGATTTCAGCGCCAAGCCCTTGCATCCCCGATACTAGGACATTAGAAGCAAAGAGCCGACGCATAGTCTCACGGCCATAGACGGCAAGCTGCCTGCTATGGAGATCCTCATCAATATCGGGAGGATTTGAGTCACCGAGGGCCATGATTGGAGACTCACGGACACTGCCGCTGCTGCTGCTGCTTATATTGTTGTTATTGGAGTTACCGATGATAACGCTGGAGCTATCAAATTTGTTAGTAGTCGCAAGCTCAGCTGATCCTTTGCAGCCGATCCGATATTTCTTCTGGATGGAAGCACCTGCAGCTTTATTTTCCTCTTCTTCTACAGCCAATCCTTCGCTAGCTCTCTTTCCAGGAAGCATATAGTGCTGAAAGCTGCTGCATGGGGCATGAAAACCCATTAGAGTCGGCAAAACCAAAAGGGGAGCAAAAAAATGGAGCTCCTACGGGTTCGACGAACTCAGAATGTATGGAATAAGGAACGATCGATTTCAAAAATCAAAACACCTAACGCACAAGCCAGGGGGAAGCTGAACCCAGAAAGAGCAGCTGATGCCAAACTGATCGAAGAAGGTAAGTAAAAGAAAAAGGTCGAATCCAGAAGATCGAGGAGAAGGAACGTACCGAGGAAGAACGTGTTAGGAAGATGGAATCCGTAGGGAACGGGGAAGGGGATCCAAGATGATGGAGAAGATTCAGAGCTTCGGAAAGTCAGCAGACAGACAGAAAGACGAGGGAAGAGTGGATCGGAGCTTCAGAGAGGTTCATACAAGGGTGGGGAAGACTGAGTAGAGAGAGAGAGAGAGAGAGAGAGAGAGAGAGAGAGGAGAGAGTATTTATTCATGGATTTGTATCCACTAGGGTTTTTGGGCCGGGAGGCCAGGAGCCCTGTGTCGAGGAGGTCGCCACCATCTCTCTCTTCCGTCCGAACCTCCGTCCTTGTTTAGGGTGAGAGAGAGGGGGGTGTGGAGGGTGAGAGAGGAAATGCCTGTTGCTGCTTGCCTCTGATGGAGAGGATAAAGTCAGAGCAGCCGACAGATGTTGGGGCGGAGGGGTGTGAAGGGGAAAAATTAAAAAAAAAAACCCTAACCAAGACCGGATTTTTATGCTATATGTAAAATTCGGACATTTTTAGATAAAGTAAAATACTGATTGGATAGGATTCTACGGTCATATTTAAAATTTTATTTTATTAATTATAATTATATAAAAAATATTTATTTTTTATTTTACACTTTAAGTACATGCTCAATTTTCACATTGATTAATTTTGTAACGTAAATCTTAAAGATATTTATTCTCAACTCATATATGTACATTGATTTGCTTTAAATAATAATATTTTAATAATGTTTTTTTATTAAAGATAGGGAATATAACCCACTTTCACCCACTTTGAGGCAGTGGGCCCCCTTAGGCTGTCCGTAGACCGTCCGGTGAAGACGTGCCCCCTTCCATGATCAATCAATGCTGCTCCACCACAGTACGTCCACGATCTATGGGGTTAAACGCTGCCGTCTGGTGGAGTGGTGGAAATGGGTGAAGGGAGGTGTCTTCCCCTCCACGAAACGTAGACACGGGTGGCGGCGATGTCTACGCCTTCCCTTAAAATTGTTCCCTCTTTTTTTTTTTCTTTTATGTAGAGAGAATCATAATCTTCCAAGTATATGGATCTACTCCATCCGTAGAGAGGCCCTTTCCAGAATAAAACTGATACCCTGAAAAAATGAAAAAAAAGTCTAACAATGGATTTCTTTAAAAAAAAATATTAATCTCTAGTACTATTGACGGCTTGGCTTGAACGCACGTCGGCTGCTTCCATCACACCCTATCGTTGTTGCAGTTCATGTTCTTTTTCCCTGGCCTGGCCTCTTTTTTACGTCAGGTGACTGGGCATGATTGACCGACCTGTGATGATTGAAGCAGAAACACAATGCTTCATTATCCTCGGAGGCTACAAGGATCAATCCTGCTCTTAAGTCAAGTGAAAAGAACTCATGCACACCAGACACACCCATTCTTTTATTGTTTTTTCCACTTCAGAAAAACTCCAATGGTTAGAGAAGATTAGCATGAAGAACAGCTCCGAGGCTCTGAGCAGTATGTAAGTATTCCGCTGAGATTCTTATTTTGACCGAGTTATTTTCCGCACAGCTTCGTGAGAAAGAGGGCATAAAGGAAGAAGCCTACGCTGGAATTTCTTTTGTGTTAATTGCCGTGAACTTCTTTTCTTCATTACACATTGGGTTATATTGCACAAGAGAGAATAATTAATCATACATGGGAAGACATCATAATAAAATTTAGAAAATAATACTTTCCCCACTTAAATCTTTTCTTGAATGTCTTGATTATCTTGATTTGTTAAATTTTTATTATTTTCATATTCTTGAGAATTAGGTTCGATTTAATTTACATAAGATGGGTAAATACTTTGCTCTTGTTTTTTCGTGGCCAATCTTTTATGCAAGTTTCCAACTTTTTTGCTGGAAAGGTGCACTTACCTATCATTCAAAGCTGAGGGCGATCATGTTTGACCAGAAAAAGGCCGGCCTTCACCACACTCTCCAACCTGTCTCTCTACAGCTCGAGTGGTCAACTGGATGAGAATGAGATCACTCCCTGCCGCCGCTAGGGACTGGGGAGTCCGTTTATTCTTGGTGGCAAGAGAGGCCCCTCGAGTTGCGGACTCTGATGTGAATGAATATCGGCGGACAGCTCACTTGTTAGCTGAAGCAATCAGATTGCATTCATTTCTACTGATAAAAACAAACTGGGGGTGCGGATCGTGCAGCATGGCTGCCGATTGTGTTGTTTGTCAGTAATAATGAAAAGTAAAGCAATTAATTAAAAAAAACAATGGGACCAACCGCAGCTGCATGAAATGAGATGGCCGGATACCGTAAGTGATGGTAGTAGTCAGAGACCGACCATTTGTTAGATGAGATGAATATGAATGTCCCTAACTAGGTGTCAACTACGGTTACCCTCTCTTCACCAGCCTTCCCTTACTTTTTGGTTTGTTTTTTTCCTCCCCACCCTGCAGTGCGTTGGTTTACGTGCATTTAATTGCTTGAAGGGTAGTTATCTGCATCGTTCGGATGATATATATATATATATATATCATCTTCAGAGTGAGATTACATGACTAAACACTCCACCGACACACCGGGAAATGGAATCACCTCTCCTCAGTCCGGTGGAGACCCAGCCAGCCACTGTCTGCCATGTGGTGGCGATGCCTTATCCTGGCCGGGGCCACGTCAACCCCATGCTTTGCCTCTGTGACCTCATCCTCTCCAAGATTCCAGACATCCTCATCACCTTCGTCGTCACTGAGGAGTGGCTCGGCCTCATCAGCTCCGACCGCAAGCCCACCAGCAGCTGCAGGTCAACCCTCAGTAATCTTCGGTTCGCTACGGTTCCCAACGTCATCCCTTCCGAGCTGGGACGCGCCAAGGACTTCCCTGCATTCTTCGAGGCCGTGTGCACCAAGTTGGAAGCCCCATTCGAGCGGCTACTTGACGGCCTTAAGGAGCCACCTGCAGTCATCCTGGCCGACACATTCGTAAAGTGGGCACTTGCAGTCGGCAACCGGAGGAATATCCCGGTGGCTTCTCTGTGGACTCAATCGATGTCGATGTACTGCCTGCTGTATCATTTCAACCTCCTCGAAAGGAACGGACATTTTCCTATCGACCCGTCGGGTGAGTCAGTACAGCAGATTAATCGTACGCTCTTTGCCTTCGTTTTTTTCATAGGATTCTCACAAGGATTTTTAATGTTCAATTGATGCTGATACTGTCGAGGTTCTGATGAGCTGAATTGCACATTTCAAGGTTTTTAAATTGCTGGGGTTAAATGTAATATATTTATTAATTACCTTCGGACTAAGCAACCTAACGGTCGGTAAACTAATTGCAATTAAACGGGACCAGTTTTTTTTCACTTTCCCAGGTCAGATCTTTGAATATAATATTTAAAGAGAAAGATGCATGCTTGATTATTGGCGTACTAAGCGGGAAACGGATCCACAGATCCAGAAGTATAAGGTTGAGACTTGACATGAGGAGACAGATATATATATATATGTATATTATATTCAGTTCTCTCCACGGGAGTACTCGTGCATTTTCAAGCTCATCTTTTTACCGTGTCCATCTTTCCCTCCCAGGGTTAGGGAGTTGCTTGGGTTAAGAGAAAGGAAATAATAAATGGTAGTTGGAGGGATAGAAGGATATATGGATGGGATGGTAGCCTTCCCTCACATCCTGCTTTTAGTGAAATCTTACTGCTGAACTAATGCTTCCTTGCCCCCCCTTTTTTTTTCTCATTTCTTTTATTTCTTGATCATATTTTACCTTCACTTTTTCATTTTATACTATTTGATATTGAAAAGATCCAATCCATCAAGATGGTCTTGCCAACAATTGATGACATGAACATCCGGGATTATTTGAGCTGGAAAGGACCTCCCTGCTCGCTTTCCTCTGGTTTCAAACGTAACAGAGGTGGGTTAAGGGATTTTATGTGGGACGTCCAACTTGTTGATAGGCCTAGGCGAAAGCAGGAACCTTTGGATCATCACTCGATGATTCGTGTGCACAGTCTGTAGGTCACTACACTACTTCAATATGCATTGTCGATCAAGAATGAGTAGATTCTCTTCTGGGATATTATGGTGGATATAAATTACTTTCTTGTTTCATGTTTGTATGATGTTAAATACATATCTCATGATTTCGAGCAGAACGTGGAGACGAGCAAGTGGATTACATTCCTGGGATCTCCCCAACTCGTGTAGCAGATCTGCCGACATTCTTCACCGGTGATGGCCGCAAAGTCCTGCACGGAGCTATTGAATGCATCTCAACGGCTTCAAAAGCCCAGTTCTTTCTCTCAACCTCCTTCTCCGAACTCGAGCCCCTGGCCGTCGAAGCCCTGAGGCCCCTAGTGTCCGGCCCAATCTACTTGGTCGGACCAACTATCCCCTTCTCCAAGCTCAGCTCCTCCTCCAACGGTGCAGCCGATTACCTCCAGTGGCTTGACTCCCAGCCTTCACGCTCAGTCCTCTATGTCTCTCTTGGGAGCTTTCTGTCGATCTCTAATGCCCAGCTGGAAGAGATCATTGCCGGTGTCCGGGACAGCGGCGCCCGCTTCCTCTGGGTGGCTCGTGGGGACACCTCCCTGATCAGAGATGCCACTGGGGATGGGGGTCGGGGTCTAGTCGTGCCATGGTGCGACCAGCTGAAAGTTCTGTCTCATGACTCGGTTGGAGGGTTCTGGACACACTGTGGGTGGAACTCGACTCTGGAAGCCATTTTTTCCGGGGTTCCCATGCTGACTTGTCCGATATTCTGGGATCAGATTCATAACGGTAAGCAGATTGTGGAGGACTGGAAGATTGGCCTCCGGGTGAAGAAGAAACCGGGATGCAGAGAAGAGCTTGTTACGAGACAAGAGATCGAGGTACTTGTCAAGAAACTGATGGACCCGGAGGAGAGCGAGGGAGGGAGGGAAATGCGTAGGAGATCAAAGGAGCTTCAACGATGCTGCTCGAAGGCAATAGCTGGAGGCGGTGGCGGCGGCGGCTCATCTGACAGGAATCTCGATGCCTTCATCGGAGATATTATATTGCACAAGGCAAAGCGGGAACTGGAAGATGCATAAAATATCGGGTGAAGGCTCGAAGACAAAGAGACTGTCGTCTGAGTGTCTTGTACTTTCTAAGCTTCTGATGATTATTATTAGTAAGTCAAATATATAAAGCAGTCGATTTATCGGGTCAATTAATTTACCGGACATGGAAAGTTCTTTCAATCTCCGACTGGGAGTGCTCGATGTTGCAAAATGGGAGGGGAGACCGATGCGGTCGTGTCCATGAGCCGTAATGGAAAAACCTATGATTCTGCTGGGAAATAATAAAAAAATGTTGTTAGTGATGAATGAGAGGCACACGCTTTTGCTTTATTTATAACACATGTTAGTTTGGCTAGTTTATTATTATTATTATTATTTTGAGGAATAAATCAATAATACGACCGATATTGAAATGAAATCTGATTGATTTTTCTATTTGTGGGGTTATTGTAGTTTTTTGTCCCCCACTAATTTTAGGTTAATGGTTTGGGGTGGGTGGCACAAGTTTTGTCATTTATCCCTAATAATAATAATTATTATTATGATCGGAATAATTTCGTCGTCTTCCGTTCTCAAGCCAAAGGTCCAAAGTTTACTTTTGACCCAAAGTGCCCAGCAAGCCAAAACATCTCTTCCCTGTTCTCCAAGCTACTGTTATTAGCGGGCTTGAAGCACGGCGATCGGAGGGAGCTTCCGGAGGAACATGATACATGGAATCCGCTGATCAAGACCGGCCTACAACTGTATGCCACGTGGTGGCTATGCCCTTTCCAGGGCGAGGCCACGTCAACCCGATGATGAGCCTCTGCAAGATCCTCGTCTCCCTACAGCCCGATATTCTCATTACCTTCGTCGTCACCGAGGAGTGGCTCGGCTTCATCGGCGCCGACCCCAAGCCAGACAACGTCCGGCTCGCCTCGATTCCCAACGTCATCCCTTCCGAACGCCTCAAGGCGGCCAATTTCCCCGGCTTCTATGAAGCGGTCATGACGATGATGGAAGCGCCGTTTGAGCAGCTCCTGGACCAGCTCGAGCGGCCGGTCACTCTCTTCTTGGCTGATGTTGAGCTGCTGTGGGGTGTCGGTGTTGGGAATCGCCGTAACATTCCGGTTGCGTCACTGTGGACGATGTCTGCCTCGGTGTTCCGCATGCTCCTCCACTTTGACCTCATCGAGCAGAGTCAGCATTATCCTACTGATTTGTCTGGTGCGTGAAAATGAAATCAATCTCTCTCTATCTTTGGTTCGCTAATAGTAGTCTCTTGCTGTGGGAAAGCCCGTGAATTTGCAGCGACCTCACATCGAATGTTGAGCAGAGTTTAAAAAGCTGGAAGAAAAACTTTTGCCTTAAACAGAAAGTGAACCACAGTTCTTACTTACCTTAACTTACGTGTATACATCCATAAATTATACCACAAAGGGGGTTGATCCTAACCATCTAACACTTCCGGATGTTAGTGACCTGTATAGTAGATTCTAAAACAGTTGTTATAATTTGAACTTGCCGACTTTTGGACGGATCACGAATATCATCTCTCTGAAAAGGGTTAGCGTGCTTCTAGCTGCATCATGCAACTTAACAAGTCTCTGTAACTCTGCCTGCTGTGCTCGTGTTTCAGAGCGTGGAAGCGAACTTGTCCGGTACATTCCTGGAATTTCTCCTATAACTGTCTCTGAACTCCCAACAAGAGCTGATCCGCGTGTACTGCAACGAGCCGTGGAATGCGTCTCTCAGGTGTCGAAATCTCAGTACCTCCTCTTCACTTCCATTTATGAGCTTGAACCCCAAGCAGTGGAAGCTCTCAAACAAGAGTTCCAGATTCCCATCTACACGGTTGGACCGTGCATCCCTTACTTGGATATCTCTGGAAACAATAGTACCACCTATTCCCATGGTAGTTCTGTTGACTACCTCGCTTGGCTTGATTCCCAGCCTCGGGGTTCAGTCTTGTATATCTCCCTCGGAAGCTTCCTTTCAGTTTCGGGGGGTCAGATGGATGAAATAGTCGGAGGGCTCCATGAGAGTGGCTTCGGATATTTGTGGGTTGCTCGTGGAGAAACTTCACGATTAAGAGAGACTTGCAGCGAGAAGGGTTTCATAGTGCCTTGGTGTCAGCAGTTGAAGGTTCTCAGCCATCCTTCTATAGGAGGTTTCTGGACGCATTGCGGATGGAATTCAACCCTCGAGGCTGTCTTTGCTGGAGTGCCAATGCTGACGTTCCCTATATTTCTAGACCAAGCCCCTAACAGTAAGCAGATAGTGGAAGATTGGGGAGCTGGGAGGAGGGTGAAGGGGCGAGTTGACGAGGGGGATATCATCATGAGAGGAGAGATTGCTGAGGCCGTGAAGAGGTTCATGGATCTCAAAAGCAACGAGGGGAAAGAATTGAGGGGCAGGGTTGATAAAGTTAAAGGAATATGTCGAGCGGCAATAGCAGAAGGTGGATCATCTAGGTCCAGCCTCGAAGCTCTCGTTGGGAGCATCTCAAGGGCTCCTGCAACTGATGACTGACTAGTTGTGCCTCTGTCTTTTTAACTGGCAGTCTGCGAGCGGCAGCGTAGCTATAGAAGATGCAGCTTATCTTTCTCACTACTACTAGTAGTAAGTAGTCTATGGGGCCTGGCGTCTTTTTGCATAGCTTATGTAAGTAACATCATGGGGGGGTGTCAATCGACGAGCGTGATTATGTAATGTAGATAGCAGAATAATCGAGAAGGATCTACTGCCTGTTTGCTCTTGATAGAGATTGTATTTGTCCATGAGGCATATGGTGCTGTTGTTTCGGCTTGCAGAGCTAAGGTTAACATATTATTATACATACGGAAGAATTGTCATGCCCCTCGATTTTTGGTCGGTATGTCGAGGGGACTGGGTGAAAGATCTGCCGAGGTCTTGCAAGAGCTATTTTGGTGGTCTTTTCTTTTTCAATATTATTTTTTCTACGATGCATACAATTCCCGGATAAAATTGTAGGTTTCGTGGGGTTCTTGACTTCTTGAGACGCCACTTTTTCTTTTTCTTGATTTGCAAAGGAGGCTGTCTAGAATAAGTAGGATGAAGGGGGAAAATGCACCCCAAATCCTTGATAATTATTAACAAGATGACTGAATTGAACTTTCACAAGAGGTGTGCCGATTTTCTTTTCTTTTTTAATATTGGAGCCACTCGTGGATGGGACTGGGAGTGATCAGTCTGGCATCACGTATTTTCATAATATCCTAATCCTACCTTATATAAATTAATTCTAATATTTTATACATGGATCTCGTCCTATTAAATATATAAATCGGACTTACCCAGAATTTGTTCAGTAGTTTCTTTTCTTTATTTAGCTATTAATAAATAAATAAATTTAGTATAAAATTTTATAGATTTTAGCATAATTGTGCATATTATGATTAATAAGTAAATTTTTGTATCGTTAAATTCATTTAATAGCCTCTCAATCATTTCAATATTTTGAAGATGATAAACTAATAAATATGTCAAATAAAAGCCTATCGAGTTAGGAGCGTAACGCATTGAATGATATACAAATTGGAGTTTAAACAAAAAAAGAAAAGACAAGTTATAGATGATTAAACTTGATTGTGCAAAATTATTTTTAAAATTCAATTCCAGTTCGAGGTAGCCCACGTGTCAAGAACAGAACAGGAACCGGAACCAAAATTGACCGGTTCAAAACTTTGCTAACCAGAACCTATTTGAATCTCATTAACATATGACTTATTGGTTCCAGGTCTACCCAATACTCGTTTTTTCGATGTACAATCACAGAATATATTAGCATGAAAAGGACGATTCTATACATGATGGTTCAAATATATATGATCCCTCGACTTGCCTATTACAACCAAAGCGAGCTTAGATCATGTCCTCTCTCCAGGAAGCCAACCAAAATTGCAGTTCTCAAAATGGTTTAGACTCAACTTAATGTCTTGCATAATAGAGATAGCCCCCCACGGGCAGTCAACGGAGTTGTTCACTGTAGATGGGATCGAAATACAGTTCGTGTGAATCAACAAATTTCTCCACTCCCTCTCCTTCACTAGTGTGATGGCTGCAAGAATGACCTTTGATCCTGCCAGCATAGCCGATGCTGCTCTCTCTTTCTTGAACCACTTAAGCTCGTGGCCCGGAGTATTTCGAGCAATCCCAGCTCAACAGGCTCTGCCTTGGTAAGAAGCAGCATCAGTATGTTATGATAGTCTAGTTGGTATCCAAAAATTCTGAGAGAGTTTGATCTCGAGAACAGGCAAAGCAGTCCACAGATTTTTGTCCTGTGCGGCTCCCGGCTGTTTGTTCATTGCGATTGTTTCCAAGTGACACGATGAGAGAGGCATGCACCAAAGAGGTGATCCTCCTTATCGGAGTTGGTTTCACATAATGGTCATCTTCCATTTTTGAGAATCAGGGGAGACTCTAAGTTGCACACCTCCACAGGAAGATTTTAAATCCTTCATGCATTTTGATCTTCCACATGCTTTTCCAGTTGATTTGTCCACTGCTCTAATCGTCTGTTTATGAAAACCTTCTTTCAGATAAAAAGGATAGAATGATTTTACAGAACTTACGAAAACTGCTTGGCAACCATATTGTTTCATCCGGTTGACTTACCTTTGGTAGGTGGATTTTGTTGGTGTCTGTAATTGTCGATTCTGTGAGGAGCTCCCTGAGAAGGGTAGAGTTCCACCTTCTTGGTTCTACCAGATACTCATATCCACTGCTTCCATTCCCCTCCATTAAATTGCTCTCTTTTTCTTTCTTTTCTGAAGAAAACCTCTGAGGCTCTGAGCAGCTCGTAAGTATTGAGCTGAGATTCTTATTGACCAACTTACTCTTTATACAACTTTCCTCTTGTTTTTACGCGGCCAATCTTTATGCAAGTTTCCAACTTATGCTGGAAAGGTGCACTTAACCATTAAGCAACTAAGGATCATCATGTTTTAAGTAGTTTACGAGTACGTACTTGTTATATATTCAGCTGTTAACTGGAGAGACCACTAAGAATTGTTTCACCAGATAAACATTGGAAAATACAACAGCAGGCAAGCTTCTCGAGTCATCAGCTAGGATAGGATAGCAGAATGCAGTAATTCCCACAGAGGCTACACTACTGCTCCCCATTAACCTACCACATTAATCCAACGCATTAACGATGCAACAGCCTCTCTCACTTGGAAAATGAATGGGGAGCTCTCCTTATAGCAGACCCAATGCTTCTGAACTGAATATTTTTGGACAACGGCACTAATGGAGAGTTCACTGCAAGCTTCGGGCACACTAGTTCCGCTATAAGCCTCACATATGTAGCTCTCAAAGTTTTCATAATCCTGAGAATAAAGTAATTTTTCAAGATGAAAAAAATATAATTCCTTCTTGCCTAAAGATACTGAACCACTCCACAGTACTACAAACAATTCAATGCTGGAGATATTGAAATAGTAACCTACCTCATAAAGTGGTTTCCCATTCACTACAACCCACGGAACATACTGGTGAGGCGGCTGAAGTGCATTAGTTTCAGCTGCATATCCTAGCTCAAGCTGTGCAAGTAGAGGAGCAAATCTACATAAGATTGGACGATCAAATGCATTTTGAATAGTTGAATGCGGGCTATTATTACAACAGCATCATAAGAAGCCCGAGAAACTGCCCACCACAGACATGCTAGCATGCCAATATTAGTCGTTTCTTACTCTACCAGTAGTACTCCATCACGTGAATCATTGATCGGCATTAAAGTCAATAAATACATCAAGCTTTTCTTTTCTTTCATTTTTGTTTTGGAAATAAGAAACAACCCAGCAGAAACTTACCTCTGTCCCAAGTCCACTGGTGTAGCAATCATAGACAAGTTTAGAATCCAATCCCAATCCATCAAAGCAGGACTCCCACCGTGTGAACTCATGTGCATCGACCAACTTCTCAATGCAATATATCAGAGGAAAATGTTCGCTCTGCAGGAAGAAGTGGAGAGCCAAGGAGGAAACGTTAAGTAGACAACTGAGCTTTACTGTCCTATCCAACTCTAGCTAAAGCTACAATTTTAGTCCAGAAAAAACATGCATACGAAGAGGAAATGAAAGTAACGAAGCTGAATATATGTAAAACACTGCAAATCCAGGAAAAGTCCTCAGAGACAACGGAAAGGAAAACTACGACCGGAGACCACACAGTAATAAACATATATAGACTGAACAGAGAATATTACCACTGTAGGCCAGGCATTGATTGCACAAGCTTCGATTGTGTTGAGCAAGCACTCCGATGGGCCATGCTGCAAACGAAGATCAATTTTAAGTTTAAACAACATAAATCAAGCGACAGCTGCAACACCGAGGTATCATTCTACAAAGCCACCAGAAACAGCCAGGCAATCTGCCCGGCTTAGAAATAGAGAAAATGAAATTTGTATTATTTTCCCCTATTGAGCTAAGAAGAGATCACTAAAGACCTGGCAAGTGAAGGTGTTGCTGCCTCTGAGTTTAGCATTCCCCCAAGGGACAAGGTTAAGGTCTACAGTGGAGATAAGGCCGCTGTCAAATAGCTTCACTAGGTTATCGATGACAAAGCTGGCGCTGTAAGGGCAAAGGGCCTCATAGTACACGCTCAGAGAGACTTTCTCAGGTCCGGAGCCCAAGCCAATCCGAGAAGCAGAGGAAGTGGAAGAGAAAGAGAGGGGAAGCGAGACCAATAAGAGTGTCATCCAATAAGTTCGAGGAGCCATCGCTATGGCTCCGATCCTCATTCAGATTTGAAGAACAGCAAGCCAGAGAAAGATTGAGAATGCTACAGTTCACCTAACGTTTAAGAAGCAGGATTTGAGATGTGGAACTCTCATAATAGTAGTGCAAATGCACGGAATTCTACAGACTGGTGGCCAGATAGCGAAACGTGGTATAAGAATAGCTGCCCAAGTGGTTCTCTGCCGATATTATCCACGAATGACGATGGCCCTCTACTGCATTATTACGAAAGGAGAGACTTTTGTCCACTTGTTTACGGAGACTAATAATGCCTCCGATTTGATTAACTTAACGGTTTGCAAAGCTATGAAACCTGACTACTGACTTGTGCGGCTGTGCAATGGACTAGCTCGTAATTCTTCACAAACTGTTCGCTTACCATGAAACAGTTCCTTAAACAGTGCGCCCAGAGGGAGGGAGGGAGGGAGGGAGATAAATGGAGCTGACCTGGCAAGAGATGGTGTTGTTAGCTCCGATCTTGGCGTTTCCATAAGGGACGAGCTTGAGATCAATGATGGAGGTAAGCCCGTCGTCGAAGACCTTGCTGAGACCGTTCACGATGAAATTGGCGCAGTAGGGGCAAAGAGTCTCGTAGTACGGAACCACAGGAACCTTCTCACCATCGGAATAGGAGGAACGCAAGTGCCTCGGGGCCGCCAAGGAAGGATTGACGGCGACCAGAAACGACAATAACGGGGAGATGAGGAGAACTCTGGTGAGGCGGATTTCCATCGGAGACTGGTTCAGCATAATCGGCCCGAGAGAGATCCACCTCCTTCGGAGA
This sequence comes from Sonneratia alba, assembly GCA_900174645.1. Classification (NCBI taxonomy): domain Eukaryota; kingdom Viridiplantae; phylum Streptophyta; class Magnoliopsida; order Myrtales; family Lythraceae; genus Sonneratia; species Sonneratia alba. The sequence continues at coordinate 997,040 of FWPY01000057.1, forward strand.
TTGAAGGGAACAAGGATGGGCCCTTAAATCATCTTTGGGCCCCACTTCAAGCTTTGTCTGATTTTAATTATTGTTGCTCATGGATAGGATAGGATAGGATAGGGTAGGGTAGGGTAGGATGGGGTGGGGTGGGAATCATGGATGGGAGAGCGGAAACCAATTCAAGTAGCAGATGAATTTAGGGATCATTTTGGAGCCATCGGACAGATAACGTTCGCGTTTCCCCTCTGATTATGGTCATTCACCATTAGGGTTGTAACTCTGTCAGTGTGCTGTTGTTCTCAGAAGAAATTTGCTTTGGTCTTCTCTGCCAGAGCCAATTGATGCTCTTCATGCGGTAATCCTTCCTTACTTTTTTACCTTTCGTGTGATATATATACATCCTCTTGGCTGTCGTTCGCGCATCCACGATAATCAAGTCTAAGATCATCGCTGTCCACAGTAGGTTTCGTGCCTTGCGCAAGTGGCTATCATATGCCGGACTCTTGACTTACCTTTCTTTTTTAGGTTCACTGAGATTGATGGCTTCTTCTTGACCCTGCTGACCTGAAATTAAAAATGTAATTCTGATGATCAATTGAGCCATGCAGTTTTGGGATAAGCATTTCTGTGTTTACCAGGTCACATTTTTGAAATGTGGCACGATGAGATATGTATGTGTCTCTTTTCTTCCGTTAGCGGGAGCTGATGGGCGGAAAGGCACCAGAGTGCATCGACCCTCCCTCCCTCTGAAGTGGTGGTCTACGTACGTACGTACGTACTTGAGAGAAAAAAAAAAAGAAAGAAAGAAAGAAAGAAAACAGGCCTGTAATCATCATATGGTGGCAATGTGTCGACAACGGAGCTTCCAGCACCATTTATCATCTTTTCCTAGTAATTTAATTCTCAACGGTGTGGCCCTGCCCTCGATTCTCTTCATTCTTGTCCTCGCTTTGTAGCTTTTCCCTTCCCCTTTTTTTAAGTCCTTCATGTGTGTGTGTGTATACAACGTCGCCTATTCAGGGAAGGAGCTAACACCCCCAAACAGCAGGAATTGAAGAAAATTGCAGTTGTGTGAGCGGTGACCCTTGTGATTTGGCATGGCAGTGCCTTCTCTTCAACTGAATGAAATCCCTTATCCCCAGACTATCCAAAGGAAGTTAACCGCTTCTTTGTGGGGCGTCAGTTAACCCCTTATTTGAGCAGCTTCCTTTGTTGCATACTCTTTAGCCTGACACTCCTCCCACTCTGGGACAGCCATTCAGATATCCCACCTCTGGCCTTCCCCCTCACCCTCGCCCCCACCCCCGCCCCCACCCACCAGGCGAAGTCTTTCATGTTTTAGCTGGGCATCTCATCTACTTCCCATGGAGCGAACACGTCATTTACAGTCAGTGTGGCTCACCAGGCTGCACTTTAAAGAGTTGTGATTCCTCTGCACCTTGGTGCGTAGGACCTTTGGCATGGAAAAGTGGCAAACCATGGAAATGCAATAAATGTTATGTCATGGCATGTGGTCGTCTCCTTAGGAGAACCTACTGACGGAACCTCGAATGTGATACATAGTGCTGGAAAAACTGCTGGAACAGTCGGTATTGATACCAGCTTGCCATGTGAAGTGCCCTAAAGGAAAAACTTTGTCAGCGTAAACTTCAAATGATAAAGAGTACAGTTAGGTACAGACTCCACTCGGATTTGGACATAACAAGAAGTCCCAATGCGAACTTTAGTTCGAGTTCAATCGACTTCTCTCCCTTATCCTTCCTATGTGAGCAGCAACTTACATATTTGAAGAGTCCCCGAAAGGAAATATTGAATCATAAAAAAATGGTGGACAGCCAAAGCAAAATTTTTGACGTATCTTGGAATGACTACCTGTTCAACTTCAATTCGCATCAAACCCAGCCCTTCTCTGAATGGTTTCATCAAGAATTTTGCAATCTCGCAGTTGCTAGTATGGTTTGTGAGGCATCGCCCCTACTGCATATGGAGAAGCATTACTGCTGCCGCCTTGAACCTGAAATTTTAGGAGCAAGTTTCACACACACAGATGCTCACGTACTCTTAATAGTGGGAGATTAATAAACACCTGATATGAAAAACTTAAATCACTTCAACATCCACACGTATCTCCAAGGAACTCAAGTGCTTTCTTATTTCGTACTGATTAAGGAACTCGAGTGCTTAACACTTCTGTAGCCATATAACCTCCATCTAAATCATCAATTGTAAACAATTTAATGCTCTTCCACAATTTCATCTATTTTGAGAATTATCTGGTGATAATTCAGAGGTTGACCAAGAGTGCAGAACCCCACAACAGTTGTCGACTAAAACTTGCTACATGACTAACCATTTCCACACAAGAAGTTAGTTAACAATTCCACTCATATCTACAAGTGACAACCCTGCGAAGATAATTTTTGTCTTGGATCTGGAAGCATGATCTCTAAAGCCACTTAAGCAAGTATTCATTTGTTTTTTAGGTTCAGGTCGCACAAGCACAGACAAATAGCATCAGGTAAATGGTTATTGAACATTTACCAGCTTTTCTACACACAGCATCTGAAAGACTAACCAAGTTCCAAATTTATGACATGCCGATAACAAACTTCAAACAAGAGTAGCCAGGGTTTCATTTCACACTCTATTTCACTAGCATATTTACAAAGCACAAAAAATGGTCCCTAGGATGTGAGAAGGGATTTCACGGGAGTCAGCAATCAAAACAAACCTGGTGCATTGCATAAGGATCAAGAAAAGGGCTTCCTCCAAATCCTATCTCAGAGTTTCCGTAGTTTAAACCATGTCCCGGATCTAAAGAACAAAAGGGAAACAATGGAGCTGCATTTTTGATTGATTGGGTGACTATCTGTGAACAAAAGAATTTGAAGCAGATACCTGCATTTGCTGTCACTGCCCCTGCAGATGATGATCTTGCTCTCTTCTCTGCATCTATGAGTTTGGAATGAAGTTTCTCAATTTCATGAGCAAGAACATTATTATTTCTTTCCATGACTTTACTGTGCTCGAGATTACTGTGATGGGTCTTCTTCTCGAGTTCAATGGCCGTTCTGTCCACATCCAATTTCGAATCAGAATACTTGATGCCATATTATCAAAGGCAAACATCTCTCAAGCAGAGGGTTCTTTGTAAAACATTAAAACAATTTTCTCCCACCAAACCAACTAAAAACTATCTCATGTTCCTCCTGCATCTTCTTGATATAAATCTACATAGCTGAATCCAAACATCTTCCCGTTGAAATCTGTGGCATGGGATAAGTGAAATAGTACATAGCCCATCTTGGTGAATTTACTCCAGCTGGTCTTCTTAAAGTGGCATCTGGCTACCAATTTTTCGAAGCTTTTTCTTTCACTCGAAAATTGCAAAGAAAAAAAAACTCATGCAAGTAGAAGTCATAATTCATATGTGAATATGTAAAGTAAAGATGTAGTGCAAAAAATTAGTAAAGCATGTCGCTAGCTTTGATTCACTAAATTTATTTTTGGTAAAACTTCTGCCAGCTTGTAGCTTGTATTTCTGTTTTGCAGATGAGTTTTACACCTTGTCATGGTTCACTTGAATGACATTGCCTTGTTTACTAAAAATTAGTTAATGAAAGACATAAAGTTTAAGGGCAATTGATCTATCATAGCCTTTGCAATTGAAAAGTTTAAAACTGTAGACTTGGATAAAAGGGAATGAAAATATCATAGTGCTAAATCTCAAAGATTGGTTGAATTGTTACCTCGTAGCAGGAGCATAGCATATATCTTAGACCGACTTATTAACACTGCATATCTAAACATCTTTCTCGGGTAGGTACCGACATATTTAAACTAGTTGATGCTTCTACCTGGAAAAGGGGAAAAAGAAAGATGTCTTCTAACCTCACTACTACCACCTGTTCAGGGTCTAGACTTCACTGCCAAAGGCTAATTTAAACTCGTTACAGCTGGCTGGTTCAACTCTCATGTCAGGAGAGAAAAAACAAAAGCATAATAAGCCAGCCACAGATATTATGTATTCACGCTGGATCAACTGAACTCCCGCAACTATGGGCAACTGAATTGCTTCTCCATTTGATTTTCTTTTGATATATATGTTGCCTCTCTAGACTGAAAAGTGAAGCGAACTACTCATTAATTAAGAGGTAACAACACGAACAGAACTTACCTTCCCCTCTGAATTTCTTGATGCAGGAGCTCCATCTCGGCCTTTATAGAGACAGCTTGCTTAGAGTCGGCCCTGGCTCTCACGACTCCAGCATCAGCCAGCTGCAACTCTGCCTCAAGCTCTTTCCTCTCGGCACCGAGCTTCTGTACGTCCGTCCTCACCTGTGCCAGCTCCGTGGCCATCACATTGATCGCACGGACCTCGGCCTCCATCTTCAACGATCTCTCGTACACCTCCCTCACCTGAGCGTCCCTTTCAGCCTTCACGTCACCAGAGGCTGCCGACAGCCGCCGCAACTCCCGCTGCGCGAGGGATAAGTCCTGCTTGAGCACCACATGCGTGGCTGCCAGCCGTTGATTGTCGACGAGGAGGGATTGGATCTCCCGACGCTGAGCGGCGATGCAGTCCTCGAGGGCGGTCACTTGGTGGGACCTAACAGCCGGGGCATAGCGGGAGAGGAGGCAGGGGTCTTCAGCTGGATGCCGGAGCCCTACCCCACTGGGAGGTGGTGGAGGGTAGTTCCGGCCGGCCATGAGAGAGGTGGATTTTCCTGTAGTTCGGTAAGAGAGAACCAATTAAAGATGGGAAACTATGAAATGAGATTTAAGAATTCAAACCGAGTATTTATTCCTGGAGTAGGAATGCTAGATTCGCGATTGAGAACTGAAACTGATCGATGCAGCCCTGCTCTCTATTCATCAATATCGATATGACTATTATGAGAGTTTGAGTCTTCTACCCAAAAAAAGAAAAAAAAAAAAAGGAAAAAGAGAATTTGAGTGGGAAAAATGCAACAGCCGCTGACACCGTGACAAAACAAAACAAGAGGAAAGAACAAAACAAAAAAGAAAAAACGAAAACAAAACACCGACAGCACAAGTCAGAGGGGAGCTCAACTCGAAATAGAAGCTGATACCAAAACTGATCGAAGAAGGAAAGTAAAAGAAAAAAGCAGAATCCAGAAGATCGCGGAGAAGGAACCTATCGAGGGAGAACGTGTTAGGAGGATGGAATCCGGAGGGAATGGGAAAGGAGGGGATCTGAGATGATGGAGAAGATTCCGCGAGCAGAAGGTGAGAGACAGTCCGGAAAGTCAGCACACACACAGATGAGTCGATCGGGGCTTCTGAGAGTTTCATACAAGGGACAAGGGTGGGGGCGAAGGCTGAGTAGAGAGAAAGAGGAGAGGGGATTGATTCATGGATTTGTATCTACTAGGCTTTTGGGGCCAGCAAGCCGGGTGCTCTGTGTCGAGAAGGTCGCCACCATCTCCCTCCTTCCATTCCCGTATGTATTTAGATATGTTAAAATTAAATAAGTGAAATTCGGTCGGTCATTTCTCGGAATTTTTGGAAGAATTCCTTACAGAGGAAGGCGTTGTTCTTTCTTTAATCTTCTCAAGAGCTTCGCATAGAGGGTGGATTTGGTATTTGGATATTCATTCTATCCACGATTTGTTATGAGATCAGGTAAGGGTAAATTATTCCTAAATGAATATAAAATTATTTAGTCTATTGCAGTTTGACATATTAAATAGAATAAATTGATCTGGTTATAATTTATGGTTGAGGAAAATATGAATTAATTTGGAACTGTTTTTAAGCTGGTTGGTTTGAAATGTGAATGGTTTATATTTTTTATTTTTTAAAATTTTAAATTGAACCAATAAAATTTGACCGTTGATTTATAGGATTTTTGGGAGTCCGAATTAGTTCCCAAATGGTTCCATGCCGGTTCAATGAGAAAAAACATGTCGAGCTGGTTTCGATTCAACATATTTATTTTTTAGACTAGGCTTATAACGGCCCCTCAACTAAATAAGAACAGTTATGGACCAGCTTAGGAGTGGTTTGGATCAATTATGGGTTTTGACCAGTCAGTTCTGGCCAACCGGCCCGATTAACATATTTAGTATGTATTAAATTTATATTAGGTGATACTGTTTAATATATCAATTTTATTTCAAAAAATATCAAGTTACAAAATAAAAATTCCCAAGGATTCGTGTGGAGAAATGATCTAGGTGAAATTGAGGAGCATATTGAGATAAAACTGCTGGGTTCAGGCGCAGAAATGGTTGAGCAGTCTGTGTTAAGTAATGTTGTACCCATCTCCAATCAACTTTCTGTAGCAGTTCCTTCTCTTTCGCTTTTTATTATCTCTTTTCCTATTGAAGAAATATACTTTTGCAGCTGTGTTCATGATGTGAACAAAGTTCGACCAAATCAGAGATTTCGATGCATTATTTATCTGGTAAATAAAGCTGTATCAGTTGGTTCAGGCATTGAGCGTGCCTCGCATAACGTTAGATATTTGGGCTTTAATTACCTTCATTCAAAAGCACCAGTGGTCTAGTGGTAGAATAGTACCCTGCCATGGTACAGACCCGGGTTCATATTTTTGCTTGATGGTTGCCCATGGAAGTGACATCGACTACAACACCCACGAGAGACACTGACAATGTACAAGCCTATTGTGCCACCGGCAATGATAACTCCAGCTAGGACTCCGATCAATTAAATCAGACGGTTGAATCTAGCCATTATCTTTTCTGGGGAGTAAGAGAATCTAGCCATTATGATATTTCCCAGTGGCTTACTCGCAGATAAAGACATCACACCACTAGACGAAAGCGAGACCTCCGATCAGAAAAGTGGCAAAAGCTGGGTAACTGAAGCCTTCTCATTTCAGGGAAGAAGAGAGTGGTGCACAACCACTGAGGTTTGCAGACGCCGTCAGAGAGATGGGAGGCATTTCTAGAAGCGTTTGGGTCATCAGCAGGGTTCTCTGTTAGACTAGATGTGTGATTTTCTAGTGTTTCGATCCATGGTGGCGCAATATAGAAGTTTTAGTCTCCTGAGCTGATTCCTTCTTCGGCTGTAAGCCTACAAAACCTAAGAGGCTTTGGCATATTGACGTACACAATATAGAGATACTCACCCACTCAATCTTCTAGCAGAATGTCTGTAGTCTTACATTATTGGTTTAAAAAAAGACTCTCAACAGTTTCAACCTCTAATTTGCAGGAGGAAGACTATCCTCTAAAAGCGGACGCTCTCAACTTGTTTCTCTCATGCTATGATTGAATCAACCTCGAACTACCTGTTGATCCTCTTAGAAAAAGCGGGGGAGGAAACAGTGGCCTGACATGATCCTTTCCAGCAACTATACGAGCTGTTACGCAAGCTGTCAAAATGAAATATGCTGGCAATTGTCGGAGACACTTCTCAAGCACCAATGTTTTCAATGTCCGCACCCCTGTCCATTCTCTTGACGATGCCAGCTATAACCTGACATACATTTTATGAGGACAACAGCTCAGACGTAATAAAGAAAGTTTTACCATAAATATGCAAAAGGAAGGTTCAACCCTCGGATCTAGCTCTACCTTGCCGGGTCCCAACTCGTAACCCTTCTTGAGCCCCTTGGCCAGGAGAGTCTTAATGGTTGTCTCCCACTGAACAGGGGATGTCACCTGTTTTAAGTTCCATATCCAGACAAGGATTCCATTAGTAATACATTCTACCTAATCTTTTGGAGATGGATTATTTAATTTTCCTTCCGATATGTTTACCTGACAAGCAAGAATCTTCTTGATAGTATCTGGATCTGCATGTGGCTGTGCATCAACATTGGATATAACTGGGATCCTGGGACTCTTAATAACAGTTGCAGCCAACGCAGCCTCCAATCTGGAGACCGCTGGTTCCATGAAGCTAGTGTGGAAAGCACCAGCTACAGCTAGACGAACCTAACAGTTTCAATAAATAAAATTCCATATATTCATATCATGTCAATAATCCAATTACCATGATTCATTTAAAATTATCTTTCAAAGAACAATACCGTCATTCGAGCCTTGAATGACTTAGCTTTGGCTTCTACTGCTTCTACTCCCTTGACTCCTCCAGAGACTGCATAGTTCCCCTGTTAGAAGAGCAACGGGAAGGAAACATTGTCGAATAAGAGCAACCTGAGTACCAATTAAACAAATCACATGGACACGAGAAGAATCTTACAGGACAAAGGTAATTTGCAATCTGAACTTTGTTGGCTTTGTCAACTTCTGCATTAGCTGCATCACACAACTGTTGCACCTTATCTGAATCAAGTCCAATGACACTGACCATGGCACTCTTCGCTGCATCTGCAGCGTCCTGATGTAGAACATTCAGATTAATTGTCATTACCTGAGATTTACAGGGATACAAGCTAAAATAACCAGGTTGATAATTACCTGCATTGCTTCTCCCCTTAGCTTGACCAGCTTAAGCCCATCCTCAAAGCTGATATTCAAATACCAAGACTAATGAAACTGGATACAGATAAATACTCAAAGCTAATCTGTCAGTTGAGACAGAATGCCAAGGCCAGACCATCCAAAGAGACAGTTGTTGTCCCAACTGATTATTAGGCAATATCCAACAGACATCCACAAGACAAATGGCCCCTCAAAAGACAAAGTTGTGTCCTTGGTAACATCGGTCAGCATGACTTTAAAGAACCTAGCTGAATTTACCATACAATTCACTACACTTCAAGAAATACAAACCAACTCCAGTTATATTACGTCTGTGTGCAAATCCGAGGATCAAGAGGCGGCTAGGCAGGGTCAAGTCATCGCTATCTGATTGACAGAAGACATTGACTACTTCCCATATTTAAGGACAAGGAACAAAATGTGCTCACCTGACAGCTCCAGCAAATGCTAAAGCAGTATACTCCCCCAAGCTTAGACCACATGTGACATCAACAGCATCAATTATCTGCTGACCTCCATCGCGAGAGCGGAGAATTTCTACTGCAGCTAGACTAGTGACATAGATAGCCGGCTGCAAGATAAAATATTATTTTGCTAAGACAATATTAGTTAAGTCTTCCTTAACAATAGGATATTTCATTTTCCCTGTTTTTGGCTGCAGCACACTTCATTACGTTGCATCTTTTCACATTTCGACAATACATGAATCCTATTTTAGTAAGGTTCTTCAACTATTGAGCACTCATTAGATCTCTGCAAGCAAATTGAAACATGCAAATTATAAGTGTTTGATAGGAGTAGCAACTACCTGACTTATGATAGTTGAATCGAGCTTTTCTTTTGGTCCATTGATACAAACATCTAGAAGATCAAAGCTGCAAGCAAAGAAACATGGTCAAGCCCAGCCTAAAAGCCAGATAGAGTGATATATCGGAATCTGCCTTTTCTAGTCGAAGATTCTGGTGGCCTTGTTCGAGCACATATGGAAGTATCCAATAGCTTCTTAGATCAATTTCAAACAAACAAAGCCATAGTAATAGTTTATTATTAAATGAGAACGTCAGTGACTGGCATATATCAATCACGTGAACCCCTGTTATTGTAGCTTATAAACTGTGAGGAATAGAATAGTACCCTAGTATATCATTTGCCTTTCTGTATAGTTCAGCAGCAGCTGGTACATCTTGGGCATCCTTTCCCATTCCTATGGTTTGTGCGCCCTGCAGGAATCAATAGCAAATGAAAATAATATGATTAAGGTTCCACGCATTAAAGGTAGGAAGCGCCATCATGAATCAAAATCACAAGCACAAATAGATAAGATCCAAATTTCTCTGCCAAAGCCTCTCCCCGTGCTTTCCAAATCTTGAGCTGATTATATATACCGCAAGGAAAAACTTCCCAGAGAGTTTTTAAGTATTGTTGTAAGTAGTTGTGAGTCTTGGTATTCATGCAGGTACGGGAAATACCGGCATTTGCTCAAGCAGAAACAGCCACATTCACAAGATACAGCGGCAGTAGCATTACAGGACAAGAGGATATGTCATGGAATCTTCCCCAGTTCAGCAAACAGTATAACGATCTGGAATTCAGGAAATGGCGACGAGAACCGTAGAAGAGTAATCCTGATATCTGATAAGCAAACCGTCAAAAGTTTCCCGCTGGTTACGATCTCAAAATCTCATCTTTCTGTTCTTCCTATTTCTCTATTTTGCACGGAGTAATCCAAAGAAAATGGAAGAGGAAACTTGAGAGGCTAAGAAGCGGAGAAGCAGTGAAGTCACCTGACCGGGGAAGAGGAAAGCGCAGCTGGGCTTATAATGCAAGAACAGGCAATCATCAACGGTCTGTTGAGATCCAACAGAGACACTCACGGAAACCCTAGATCTCTCGAGGTTCCTAGGGCCGAAGCAGCGAATCCGAGCTGCATTCCCACTGAAAGCGGAAGAGACGAAGCGACGGTTGGAGGAGGCCCTGAGAGGCAGAGAGACTGAAGGGAGAGTGAGTAACGAGCTCATTCTCGAGATGGAGTGTAGGGAGGGAGAGGGAATGGGTGTGCAGGGTGGTGGGCTAGCGAGGACGGGGATGATAATGGAGGACAGCTTCCTCGGAAACTTGGGAGCTTTATGGGTTGTAATACCGAATATAGGCAGCCGGACGGGACGATCAGCGGAGGTTACAAAGGAAGCAGAGCTGAGACTGAGACGGCTGGGTTTGGCTTGTGTTTGTATATTAAGTGTGTACGCACAACAATAATCTAAAAAGAGAAATCTGCAAAAATTGTCAGTCGTTGATGAGATTGCTGAGTGCAATCAACTGCAAAAATCTACAGGATTGCTGATTACACAGAAGTCAAAATCATCAAATGCGCTCTTCCTCTTGGGTTGTTGGGACTGTTGACCCTCCATGGGCATATACATCGGCACACTTCACCGTCTCCGGAGATTTCGTTTCCCATGCTCCAGTCACATTAACCCATGTTCATCGTTGGTTTTCGAACGCGTCCACTGTGGCGGCCATCATGTACGATCTTTATTAGTTGCTGTGAGGATATATAACAATAATCCTAGGAACAAAATTCATGAGCTCATGACTTCATCCCGGTCTCTTCCGATGGGGGAGCCTCTGGGGATTTCTTTGGATATGATCGCGACAGCATCCCCATGTGCCTGACACAGTCGGCAAGGAAAGCTCTATGCTGGTTTCCTTCGGGGGTTGCATAAATACGAGATTCTCTCCCTTTCTTAGGCACAAAATACATGAAATTGTATTCAAGGATGATGGTAGAGGAGGTATCAGGAAAAAACTTGGAAATAAACTCGGAGCGGCCAGTAATAGCTTACACTATCCCTCTTTGCAATTCAATAAACTGTCTTCCAGCAAAAAAAAAATTCAATATACTGTAGGATGACATGTATGCAATTCAAGAGCACCCCCACCTTCTGTTTCTTTCCCATGAAAGCATGTCCATCTCAAGGATAACCAGAAAATCTTCATCCAATTTCCTCCAAAGAAACCAAAAATAAAAATGTGAAACTTAAACAGCTTCTGTTCCTTCCAGTTCTGTGCAAAACGGTCCGCCAGAAGTTGCTGACAGTACGCAACCGCAGTCATACAACTCCTTTGGTTTGTACAGTTTTGTGCCGGTGATGATGAAAACACACGTCATGTCACAAAATCATACGGTTGCAGCTGCTACCAACTGAATTGCCTGTTTAAACAGAAAACACTGAGGATAGAAAATTCGCCTACTTGCTCAGAAGGGGCAGGATACGATAAAAAAAAAAAAAATTACATCCCAAACTTTTCCCGGAATCATGGGATAGCATCATTTCAACAACCTGTAAAGTGCAGTGAACATTGTCATGTCCGTGTTTTTGTGGCCAGGGCATGCGGGGTGAATTTTCCAGGAGGCACAAACACAGCAAACCGCAGAAATATATTTTTTTTTTCACAGATGTACATATTGGAAAAGATAGAGGAAGCAAGACCATGAGAATACCACTACCATCTCAATTTTGTCTCCAGATGACCATATGTACCTTAATCCATAATTGTTGGTCTCTACGTATAATCAACAGCTTGAAGTCCACTGACTGTGTCCCTTCGACTCCTTATCACTCTTGCTTTACCACCTACAATTTCCAGAACCTACAAGGTGACAGAAGGTTAGTGGCAGCTGTGTCTGTCAGCTGTGTAAGCACTAAGCGGATAACGCAAAAAAAAAAATTTCACAAATAAAATCGTGATTTTCAGTGGGCATATATGCCCCCTTATGATGGATATTCGACTAAGTTTGATTAGATCCCGGATGTGTTGGCTCTTAAGAGCAACAAGAACTCATGTTACCTCTGGTCTTGAATTTAATACGCCACTGGACATGCCCACATCAACTCTCCATATGCTACAGTTGTACTTGCTGCATTTCAGATACCATGATCAATAAACACAAACAAGGACTGGGCAAATAATTTAAAGGTTTAACTTGTTCGATAACTTCCATATGAAATTATCGTTGGCAGATGATCGAACATCATCTTTTTCACCAATCTTCACTCATCTAATCATTTACTTATGCAATGTTCAAAGCATGCTTTCTCTCATATTGAAACTTCCGGGGAAATAAAAAGAGTTCAAAATTTGAGAATGAAGTAAATTGCAACTCATCCTGAGTTTCAAGTCTGGATCATTATGTTGATAACCCCCGCAGCTTACCAGTTTACTCCTGCAAGTTGAGGAGTGTGACCGACCACCATTGCCTTGGCATCCAAAGCTTCCAAAGTCTCACCAAGAATACACTGTATCTGAGAAGCCAACAGATATTAAGCCCCAGGTGACCCTTGTTAGGAAGAGAATAGCAACTACAGGAAGAACAAAATGCTCTCCTCTGTGAAAGAACTTGCTCTATTTGGTGCAATTTAGACAACAAGGTCACATATCTTTTAAATGCTTGCCTGATTTAGCTGGTAATCCTCCAAATCTGAAGGATCCCTCGAGTACATGCGATTCCAAACAACACTATCATATCCTCGAGTGGCTATGAAAGGAATCTGAGGACTTTGATCTTCATCAGATAGACCCCTCATCCACTGAGATACTTCCCAGTTCAGCCTTTCAATCCCATATTCAACTGCGGAGAGATGAATATTCCCATCAGGCATATCCACAGGCCTTAAGAATAAAACTCTTAAAGTGAAGTGCTCCTTATAAGAGAGACGATGTAACAAAATATATGTTAGAATGCTGAATGAAATGAAGATACAGTTTCAAGTTCTCTACCGTGATGAGGAAGAAGTCCACCGTGACAAAAGATCCAGTCATTTATCTTGAGAACAACCGCATGCCGTGACAACTCGCATGCCAAGGGACCACCCGGTCTCAATAGGACTGATCTAGCAATTACACCCTTTTGCCTCTGTCCTAAATTTCACTAGAGTATTCAGAAAACTTAATTACATAAAGAAAAACCAATAAAAGGACCACCTGTTAATAATCGAGAAGCCCAGTACCTTCACTAGATTCCATGGCCCCCAATAGCTCGGAGGTGGCTTCTGGTACTTCTGCTGTCCAGTAGCAGCTATCCAACTGACAAAAGCCCGCTCCCACTCGTATCTGTAATCCTCCAAGTAATCCAAAAAATTGAGACACTCATCGAATGCCCCAGAATCGACATATCTGAAGTCCCCTTCCACATTCATTGTCTCATGATTCCCATTAACCTGAAGCAGAAGAACACGATAAATTATCATCAGCACTCCTTTAACATGAGGACATAAATGGTTCTTATGTAAAAGTGAAACAATTGTACATGCGAATCTATGTAGTAACTACATGGAGAACAGTTGCAACTCAACTAGTACTTTAAACAGGAAAACCTGAAAAACGGCGCCTCCTTCAGCTCTGGCCTGCACATCCAGTGACCGCAACAAGGATAGAATAGCTATTTCATTCTCTCCTCGATCAAGAATATCTCCAAGCTGAACCAAAACCTAAAATAGATAGTGAATATGCCTGAGTTCAAATGTTTGATGTAATGATCAAGCAGTTTTAATGGTGGTGAAGATGGCTTATGCAGGGAATGTCCAGGTATCAGAGAAGTTACTGTCACTTTAACATTAATAGAGAAACCAGCAGAGCAACCACACCGTTTCTTTACCAACCCACGCATCTCGGCCATCGGAACTCAGTATACCAGCCATCTGGAATGCGCGCCTCGCTTGATCGAGGTCCCCATGCAAATCTCCAACTGTAAAACACAGCAGAGCAATAGCAGGTTACTAAGCTATTACCATTACAAGAGCATGCATATTTTAAGGCTACAAAGACCAGAGAAAATGCTTCAGCATTTTTCATCGCGCAGATACTAAGGTCCCAATTTTAATAACTTTGATCTAATACACATGCGGATGGAGACTCGGCCCTCCTCACAGGAGTTAGCAGCCGAATATATATGATAGTATGAACGTATGTATATATAAGGAGAAGAGGAGAACATATACGTAGAACAGAACGGAAAATCAGAAAAGCATGAGCAGAAGGAAGCTGAACCAGCAACAATGCGGCGATCCGGTGCAGAGACGAAGGTGGGAGGATTCCCAGTGACAACTATAGGTTTCAAGCTTCCAATATTTCCTCTGCTTCCTCGGCTATCAGCCAAAGAAGTAGAAGAAGCAGAAGTTTCAATGAGCTTGCGAGGATGGGAAGAAGGCTGCGGGGCAGGCAACAAATTTAGGGGGAAGGAAGCCATGGAACGGCTATCGAGCACTGCATAATGATAACTATCTTCGGAGGGAAGGACGAAAGAGATGATGGTAGTGAAATTGTTTTCTTTTTCTCGCGCTTGTGTTCCCACACGACAGCAGAAACGAGATTTCTCAGCCAAGCAAATTTGTTTTGGGCAGAGCACATTATCTCCCACTTTTTGACAAATATCCATGTGGAAAAATTATGCGGTATCAAATAATCTCTCCACCTCGACAGCCCAAAAGGAAATGGACGACAACGCTTTACTTTCCACGGGCTCTTTTGTTCTGTGGCCCCTCCGACGTTGGACTCGCGGGAGAACTAGCTACGAGGCTGTCGGACTCAGACAGAGGACTGAGTTTACAATTACGTCGCAACAAGGCATCGACACAAGCAACCCTAATTGAGGAGGGTCAAAGGGGAATTAAAAGATGATTTCTGCCACATGTCCATACTTAATCTGTTCCTCTCCTTAATTTGCTTAAAATTTTTGTAAAAATATACATAATGAAAAGATCTTTGAGAAGTTTATGAATTGTGAGTCGTCCTATGATGGATGAAAAGTAATCCTCATATTCAAGCGGGCATATTTTATATTTTGCATGTCCATCGTCCTACAGTTACCGTACAAGATGTCGTTCAGTCATTGAACTTTAGTGGTACGCAATGGTCATTAACGCCACCACTGCTACCAGCATAGCAGTCGGTGCCCATTCCCCCAGATACGATTTTGTATTTCGGGCCCATGACTGCTTTGCTTCCTTGCTTGCTTGCGGGCTGCTCCATGATGGGCCTTCCATGGGGCTCGCGCTCGCTGTGGGAGAAGCAAATGTGAAGAGAAGAGGAGACAGGGTCTGTCGGCCGGGTTACTATCCCCTCGCCCTCCTTCTCTATCATATTTTTATCCAATAATTATTTTCACCACACAAATTTTCAAAAGGGCTTATACATAACACATAAGACATTATCTATCCAAAAAAAAAAATTCATATCTAATTAATCGACACCGACATAGGGGAAAAAGTGTGTGTATACAACATATACATATAACATCAGCGTCATTCTAACAACCGCCGCATCGCTTGGTATTAGATGATGTCCTCGTGAGTTCAACGCCGTTTAAATCGATGGAAACCGCCATGATCAGTTAATCTCTATTAAATTATTAAATAAAGATATTTATGAAAAATGAATCCTAGGCTGAGATTCGAACTAAAGCCCTCCGGCTCTTTATCTAAATTATGGAATCGTTATGTGTGCATAATAAATACATATAGAGCCAAGCAACCACGGTGTGGTGTGAGAAAAAAAAAATTATCATGACATCTTCTCAGTTCAAATTGTTGAATCTCCCTCTGATGATCAATCAACGTGTGATATTCCGAATCCTTGTTGCCAATTGAATCAAAGTGATATTTGGAGTCAGGGATATACTTCGACTGTCAATGCATGTTAATGTGTATAATACTTGATTAGTTAAACCAAATCGAATGGCATGAATTCATTGAGCAAAAGGAAAGTGGTGGAGAAAAGCTAGGGATCCGATTTGTTGTACAAGGAAGGATAAGAGGTAAGGACGATCAAACAACAGCAAAAGAATTCTATATATAGAGTAAGAAAATATGAGAATTATCTTTTCCATTGAGCACATTGTAGGCGGAAACCAATATCAACTAAATGCCTGTGGGCTGTGAGTCACTCTAATTTCCCAAACGATTAATGAATCGGTTCTAATAATTAACAAGTGAATAATAAGATGGGATATTGATGTACATGACCAAGACCACAGCTTGACTAAACAAAAGTATGTCGAACTAATTCGATGACTCTTTTTTCTTTTTTCTCCTTAAAAGTAAAGTTTTAAATTCGAGTTTTGTAATGAAAATAATTTATATTATGAGTATTTTGCCCTCTTAAATGAATTAATTCGATTTGAATATAAGTTAGTAAGTGCTCAATAAGTTTTTAAATGTAAGATAATTTAAAATAAGAAAAATGACCATGCTCGAACCGTTTCTCATTTCTCTCATTTGTGCACATTATTAATGATGTATTTTATGTCAATCGAAGGGGGGATTGAGGGGAAAAAAGAACCAGAACAAGGAAGGGTGCACGACGTGCAGATGTTATAGGTACAATAGATCGCTCTCTCTCGGGATTATTTCCCTAGTTAATTATGCCACAATACCATGTATAACCAAAATTTCAGTTAGAGATAGAAACAGAGTGATTACTAAGACATAATATGTGGCTGCACCAAATAGGTCAGGACGAGCCATGTCTTTTTATAATAGGAATAGTTAGTGCTATATATATATATATATATATATATGATCTATTTCATTTTAAACAATCGAGGAGAGCAGAGGTACCAAGAAGAGATATACTCTTAAGATGTATACGAGAATCCTGTCAATCTTGTACTACTTGAATTGAAAAATGAAAAATGCAGATCAACCTTCTTTATCACAAAAATGCAAATCCGTCCACGATGCCGGGCTTCTCCTTCTCCCCGGCCTTTCTTTATAAATAGGGCTTCACCCCCTCCTACTTCTCACCCCGTTGCTCTAAATATTCCTTGCTTGCTTATATAGCTCTCTCTTGCTGGAGGTATTCACTCAAGGTGCTCGAGAGAATGGCATTATTAGTGATTCTCATGCTCGGTTGTTTTGAGAATCGTTGAAGCTTATAAGGAGGGATAGTGCCATGAGTTAGTTATGTGACATGCTACGGCGCTATTTATCCCGAGTTTCATGGATTCTCCTAATAGTTCTCGTATGGAATACTACTGACACTTCTCCTTAATCATATCATCTATCACAACTTTTGAATAAGTGTGGATGATCACGATTCATGATATGTGATGTTCCTTGATTCGTTACTGGGAAAGTACTATTCTAATTGATTCTCGCTGGCTCTTTTACATTTTTTTGTTACTTATGCTGACATGATCACGGGTCTTTACAGATAACTTCTCCTCCTTTTCGAGCCAAAACATTTTCCCCTTTCCTTGTAGAATTCTCCTTTCTTTTCAGTGGGCGACAGAGCAAGCGTGCGTTTCAGCCCCTCATTATTTCTGTGGAGACATTGGATATATATGTATGTATAACATGTACTGTGTAAACAAGGAATTGTATTGGCAATTTCACCCAAAAAAAAAAACCTAATAAGCCTTTACACCTAATCGTAAAAATAGGGTTTTGATAGATCAAAGCAACCATTAACTGTCATCCTTTCGTCTGCAGTCTGATATTCGTGCTTAAATTGTATGCAAGATATTAGTTCTTGTTGGGAATCAATATGCGGCGGAAGCGTGTATTATTTCAATCTCAATTAAATTATATTCTCGAGCCCAATATCCTTTTGATGCAATTTGAAATTCAAATACGAAGAAACAAGTAGAGAATATACATACATTTTAGAATTCTTTTACCGAAGAGAGGTGTCCCTCTTTCACCGAAGAGACGCGCCTCTCCTTCACCGAAGAGACGCGCCCCTCTTTCACTGAAGAGATGTGCCCCTCTTTCACCAAAGAGACGCACCCCTCTTTCACTGAAGAGATGCCCCCCTCTTTCACCGAAGAGATGTGCCCCTCTTTCACCGAAGAGACGCACCCCTCTTTCACCGAAGAGATGCGCCCTTCTTTCACTGAAGAGATGTGCCCCACATCGAATCGGCTCAAGATGTGCTTTTTCACTATTGGTATACGTTATGCCATTTTTAATATTATACCGTTGAGAATAGACCAACCGTTGGTCTACATGACATGTACTACTCATATACATACATATAGACATGTATTTATTTAATCGAATCCCATTTAATAATTTAGCGCGTATATAACCGAGAGTATAATTAAATTTTTATAAATTTAATTTTACAGTTAATTCCGAAACAACCTTATCTAATAAAGTGCGTAACCGATATGGACAATTCCGTGCTAGCAGAATTAATTGTCCAACACAAAATTTAATCAATTAAATTTTGGTTATGAGAAATGACTTGTATTGTGTGTGACCCATTGGGCTCCACACCAAGCCAGTAATGAATTAATTTATCTTATTAAACCTTTTAATAAGATCATCAATTAACTCTTAATCAATTAAGTTCACAAGTCAATATTAACATCTAGCAACATATCATGACCACCTAGATAGTGAAGATTTCAATCAAAGAATCGAATACCCTTTGGTGATTAGTTTTCGTGTAATTAAATCCTTAAGTTATATAATGTCCCGGATAAATTAATATATGGATAAAATGTCAAACCTTAATTCTTATCCATATGCATATCAATTCTCTAGTAATTAACTCAACAATGAAATACTGGAAACTGCTTTCTGATATTTCATCCTACTCTAGCCAGAGATTTTCTGAGTCAATACTTAATAGAATACATAGGATATTCTCTCCTCTCATGAGAAGTAATTGATTTTTTTATTGATTATACATAATCTCCATAAGAGTCTTGTTGGGTCTAGAATATCCTACTCATAGTTCAGAGAACTATATAAATGAATAAATCAAAACATAACTTAACTCTTACAAGATACTATGGTAATATCAAGTCTAAAGATTATTTATACCTACTATTATCTAAGAAATAACCTATGGACATTTATTTAAAGATCCATTAGGTTAATCCTTAAATGGATCAATTCAGTAAACTCATTCCATAATGAGTACTTATACTTTTACATTAGTGACTCTTCACAAGTAACTGTGAGATCAATTACCTTCTACCTTAGAGTATGTAACAAGTGTACTAGTCTTACCGGATCACCAATCCTCTGTTCAGTGATCCTATAATTATGAATATTTTAAACTAAAACATGTGGATTTTAAGTCTCACTAGCATGATCTCATCATAACCTTAAAATTATTATTATAGTTTATGGGTTTCATCATAGAGTATAGCAGCATATGATGAATAATAATATCTTAATTTTATTTAATGAATAAATTTATATCAATTGTGATTGGGTTTAGAGCAGTTCTAAATCTCATTAAAGCTCTCTATATCGCTTCGCATTATAAACATGGCATGCGTGCATACATGAATAGATTGTGGTTGTCTATATGAATTTGTATTTATGTATGATGATGCTGAAGTGTGTGTGTATACACGCGGTTTGACTACTTATATATATATATATTCATATATATATATAAAAGAATGATCTGGGTTGGCCACTTGAGGGGTCAATTATAGTTGGGTTGTACAGTACTATATGATGAATATATGTGAGAAAATGGGCGAGTAATAACTTTAGGGCACGATACGTCTCCTATCATTTTCGTCTTTAATTCATTTGCAGCACTATTCATGTAACAGCAATGGCCTTTAGCATTTTAATATTTATTAATGGTATACTTCTGAAGAAATATGCATACATATATATATTTAAATGTTGGGATAGATAGAATAATGTGTAACTATCATAATTGCTTCTCCCTAAGTGTGGATTAAGAGATTTGTGGTAATCAGATCTCACTATATTGTGAACTGAGCACCAATAAAAACGTGATGTATGGAAGATTAAGTATCCTCATTATTTTTACATATATTACTAATTACATTAATGTAATTAGTCTTTTCCCCATCAAGTCATTGTGAAACTAATACGAACGTTTAAAATTTTATCATTGAATCTTATAATTATTTTGAGAAATTTTTCATAAAAAATAAAACAACTCTAAAACTTGTGCTTACCCAGTTTTTTTTCTTCTAAGAAAAGTCTGATAATTTTCCGATTCCCAATGTCAAAGAGAATTTGAATTTGAGAAACTACTTTGTACATATGGCCGGGTTCTCCATTATTATCTTTAAGTTGCAAAAGCGCTGTAATTCCATCGGGCAGATCACCTTTTCCAATTCTTTATATATTTTTGTGGTTTTTTAAATTTTATTAACATAATTTCCAACTATACTTTTCTTTTCTATAATATATATATATCAATATTCTCGTATATCTACTTTTTTTTCTTTTACGAATAATTACTATTACGAATGACTTAAATTTAATCTGTCTTGTGTATAATATGATTGAATTAATCAATTTTATTAGTTTAAAATGAAGAATTTTCTTGAACCATATGTGTACTATTCATGTTTGTTCTACACTCCCTACGGACAAGTTATGAAAATCAAGTGATCGATGAAATAACTTTGTCAAGGAGCTATATATGTACATATCCATTGAAAGAAAACATTAAAATTATTATTTCACATCGACTGTGTATATAAATTCATGATTTTTTTCATTAATGGTTAAAACTTGAGGGTTAGTACAGTAAGATTATATTAATTTAGATTAATTCCTTATTAGTAATGATCATTTTTTCTCCTGAATATATATTTGCATATTTGCTGGGCAATATCGCTAGTAGTGTCAGTGTAGTTAATTACCGTCGAGGGTAATAACCTGCTGATAAACTGCTAACATACAATAATATAAGTTTGGGGTTCAAATTTCTCAAAAGTCAATATTTTGAGTTTAATTGGCGGGTTTTAGGTCGTAAAATACACCACCCAGTAAATTAGTCGATTGTTACGGTGCGAGATATCACCAATATAAAAAAAGTGTAGTTAATCAGTTTATACAGTGTTAGGTGCCTAATTAAGCTGATCATTCATATACTCGAGTACTTGGGTTGTTAGTAGGGAATTTTTACATGTCGTTAGTTAAGTCATGGTTTTCCTCTAATCTTAGCTACTCCATATATATATATATATATATATCATGAGAAATATGGAAATATACATAGTTTCAATATTGCAAGCAGAAGATGCAAGTAACACACACACACATATATGTATGTATATATTAAATTCCTGTGACATGTGGCGGCGGGAAAATGGCTGCACCCGACCCCGGCCATCCTCTCTTCAGGCACTATTCTAATAAATCGATCAAAAAGCCCTTCTTCGTTCCTTTTTTTTTAAACAAAAAAATTAATTATTAATTATAACACCCCTCGCCATTGTCAATTTTCGATCGAACCAACAGACATACAAATAAGGCTCAGGTATTATTTTCTTATAATGAATTTATTCTTCTCTCGCCACCATATGTTTGCTACTTTGTTCCCTTATTAAATAAAAAAAATATGACATTATTGTCATTGTTAGCAATAAGTGATAAGTTATTTCTTAAAAAATAAGCGTAGTCACTTATAACTGTTGTTAATGAAAACCGACTAATGTCTAATGACATGGTCGACTACGGGTGCCCAATCAAAATGTTGATAAAAAGTTGATTTGTTCATTTGGAAATGATGTGTTGAATTGTATTGCCAAACCCTAAATTGTGTTCCGTACAAGCAAAATCAACTAGTTACAGAGAATTCCCGAAGGCACAGCTAACTTTCACGCAGGTAGGTAGTTTATGTCGCACTCTCGGCCATGCCTGCACCCTAAGACGAACAGTGTCGAATACCACCTGAACCAATCGGATATCACTCTCCTTCATCCCTTGGAATATACGACGATTTCTTCCCGCCAAATCACATAAACGTATTGATTCCATGATAACCGAAGGATAGTTGAAACAAGAGGCTTTCCTTTTGCACCAGTATCCATCGGGACTCAGAGTTCCAAGAGGGATGCACCCGTCGTACTCCATGGCCCAAGAAGCCTGTCCGTATGTCTCCCGTAATAGGGCAGGAAAAGAAAAGCAGCAGATCTCGAGATTCGGAGTCACCCTGGCAATACTCGCATTATCCATTCGATATTTGCATCTTCCACATAATCAATCTATCCTTAGTAGCCAGTCGATTCAACCAAGCTAGCCATCCGAGAAAAGTTGATTTTGCAACAGATTTTCATTGGTGTGACACTGTGTGTGTGTGTGTATATATATATGTATGTATATATTAACAATATTGACACGGTTGATTTTTAAAATGGGCATAGTTGACCGTGAATGGTGCAATACTGAGCGCAATGTGCAATACATCAAATGTGTGAGTAATAAATTAATAGTGTATGAACGTCATAATCAAAGCAAGTAGTATGGCTAGATAGACGGAATATCAGACTAATTATTTGCAGAGTCATGGATCCCATGAATTTCATCATCGGGTAAGTATTTGACACGGAGAAACACGACTAGCTAGCTATGTCTGGCCGCTTTTCATTTATTAGGTCCAACTCTGACTCCGATTTCATGCACCTCTGCGGACATTGTCATGTATCCAGTGAATAATTCACGGTTGGGATGATTGATGGAAGTAACAGCTGAGGAAGGACTCTCTTCTCCAAGTGGAGCGAGAGATGGTAGTAGGCTGATTCAGTAGGATGGATGCAATCCCAGAAGAGGTATTCTGACGCATTCTTGCATGTCCTTGTGAGTCTATTACACAGGGGTCCTGCTTCCACGTATCCATTGCCGCAGCACCCCCTCTTAGTCTCTACGAATCCTGTTCCGTTCCATATAATATATATAATGGCCATCTCCAATTTATCAGTTTGCAATTTCCGGAAAGCTTGAACAGAGCTACGTACGCCTGCGGGTTTTGAGAAGCATGTAGGTGGACTGGGAAAAGAATGGGCTTACCGTACTTCTCGGGATGGTTAATCATGTCAAAGAGAGGCTCATACGCATCAGCGAAGACAATCTTGCTCTGTGGCAGCTCTGCTTGTTTCACTGACAACCGCTTTTCTAGCTTCTGGTTGTAGAGTTGAGCGTCTAAATTTTCACCCTCCACGCACACTCGACCCTTGAGTTTCACAAATCTCATCGTCATCTGTATGGGCAGACATCCTAGTGGGGGCAGCCCTGCTATCACCATCTTCCGGCATCCCAGGTTGTACAGTTCCTACAACAAGCAAATTAAGATCATAAAAAACTAGAGGCACAGTTGATGGCGGCGCATTTGCTTTAGCCTGAACTGATGATTGAGCGACTGAATCGAGATTTATATATAAGCCATTGCATCTGCTTTTACCGAAATGAAGTCCAGGATTTTTTCTTGCAGGAAATCCATGTATTCGTCTATGTTGAACTGCAATTTCCTGGTGGGAATGTCGTAGAAATTGAACCCGAAGTCATTGGTTCCAGCACTCACGATCACCAATGCACCTGTGATTATCTTACTGGCCTCCTTTTCCCCCAGAGCGTTCTTCAGCATCTGAATGTACACCTTGAAGTACGCGAGTTGCTTGGAGACAGGGATTGCACCGGAAACCACTGATGTCAGGTCATCATACCCTGATCCAGCAGAGGCAAAACTCACGCCTTCTTTCAGGTCCTTGTCGGATAGGCCAGGGTCTAGGAATGGAGGGACAGTGTCCTTGATCCCAAGGAATGATGCTATGAAATCGGGAACCAACTTGCCGTTGGAGAACCTCCCAGTGGGAATGTTGCCGGGGAAGTCACGGCCGTAAGGTGGGTGGTTGCCTTTGGCGATAGTCACAATGTAGTTGTTATTGCCAGTGTCGACTGTGGAGTCCCCAAATACCAGGACTGCCGTGAACCTGGAGTTGTTTGCGGGAGGTATCATTTTACAGCAATCGACATGGATGGGTCCATGGATGAGAACCCAGAGCTGGAAGACAATGATCACTAGCAACATCTTAGCGGGTGCTTTGTCATACCCTGGAAAAATTGAAGAGTTAGCATTTAATAAGAAGGTGGAATGTTAAACTTCGTTAAGTATACAAAGAAGTAAGTACAGATGTATCCACTCGAAGGCTTTCCCGAGAGGTGCTGTGCCTTGACTCAGGCTAGGCCCTCCCTTCAATCTTAAAACAGCATGGAAATTAAGACACGTATTAGACTAACTTTGAAGGATTATATTCGTAAGACCTGAGAGTGGAAGCCCCACTATTTCTTGAAAAAGGCATTGCAATCCCCATCCTCTAGTACTGTAGTGATGCGTTCTTCAGATCCAACGTCATGAACCCTGTCAGTATGAATTGAATCCGCATCCTTAAGTTATATATGGATGTAGTAGGATCAGAGTGCTTGGGGACTCCTTGGTTCCCATGGTATCAGTTCCAAGTTTCAACTTCCAACTTCCAACTACTCCGGGGACAGGACGGCATAAATCCCCCAATGTACGTACGCGTTTGGTGAATGAAGCCCAGCAGTAGCCGTTGAGGATGGCCAGAAAAGATTTTTTTTTTCCCCTCTTAATTTTGCCTTTGCTGACCAGAAAGAAAGTAAGAACCAGACATAAAAGGAGAAAGAAGAGTAAATTAAAAAAATGATAAAAATGAAACACTGACGACGACGATGAATCGAAGTCATCGGTGAGACGATGGTGGGTCCCGTGCATGCTTTATTGCCAGTACTCGAAAAGCCCAGTATTTATTATATGGCTATCTAGTTGTTGATGAGGCTGTTCCCTCCCCCTTCACCCTCCCGCACGCACGCTCTCCCTCTCTCTGGATTACGTACGTACCTTCTTGCATAAAACAAATTAGGTGACCAATGCATTTTGATTACACTTCATTTACTATATTCTCAAATTAAGGTATATGTGATATATTTTAAAATATGGTATTCCCCGTGCATCTTGAGAAAATATAACCACCTCGGGAAAAGGCCCCCCTGATTTTCTGGTTTTTGGGTAATATGGAGGCATTCTTTTGTACCATATTTCCATCCATCAACAAAATGCATCATGCAGTTAGTGTTCGTTTGAGATTTATTTTACCCTTGTTTTTTTTTTAAAAAAATTCCTCTTGTTCACGTAGTATGTGTGTATATCAGTATATACTGCGTGCAATCATGACTCACACGAAAATCACTCGTGCACGTGTCTCTGACCTATACTTTTCATAGTATTAAGGGTAGATGCCCGCAAAATCATGAACTTTTTTTTTTATAATTTTTTAAATTTGTCATCAAGTTTTTTTTAAATTATTTTATTTTTAAAAATAAATATAATGATAAAACTCTGTAAAATATATAAATGAATGGTTATTCCTTATTTCAACCAAAGAAATGAAACGGGATGAATGAGGAGAAATCAGAATGATCATTCATATTCTTTTGGTGTAATCAAATGCAATGAATGAAATGGAGAGAGAGAGAGAGAGAGAATCCTCTCTGGCTGGCCCATCTCCACATCTCCTAAATCTCTAACACGTGCTTGATACTTTTCCATCTCCGATCAAAATTTTCCTTTTTCGGAAATTTCTAGCTTTCTCCTGCAAATGGCGACCATGAATGAAGAAACACTAGATCTCTCTAGATCTACTTTGAATGCCGTTCCATCTGCTCATCAAACTAGCTCATGGCGAAATCTCTTCAAGAAAGACTTGGATCACAAGCTGTCCTTTCATGCTCATGTTAGAGACGCAACTAATGGAGTGGTAACTCTTCCTCAAGAAGCACTTGAGTCTGGCTTAAAGCAGTGGGAAAACTGCTTGGTGGGCTGGTTTATAGGGGACGCACCAGATTTTCGACTTGTGGCAGCAACTGTAAACAAGATTTGGGGCAAGCGCAGTCCTATTACACTTGCAAAAAAAGGTCATCTTTTCATCTTTCACTTCTCTGATAGCAAGCTTATGGAATGGGTGTTAGAAAATGGTCCTTGGTTTATCAATAAGAAGCTGCTGGTAGTCCAAAGATGGTCCCCTGAACTCTCTGGAGGCAAAATCAACCTTAAAAAAGTCCCGTTATGGTGTGTTCTGCGCAATGTTCCTATGCATCTATATAATAATACGTGTCTTAGCTACATAGCTAGTGCAATTGGAAAACCTCTTTATATGGATAAGGGTACAACAAACCAGTCCCACCTTGACTTTGCTCGGGTCTGTATTGAGGTTTGCTATGAAGATAAGATACCCCAATCTTTGAAGGTAGATGCTGGACAAGGCCATATAGTGGACATTCAAGTTGTTGTGCCATGGAAACCAGACAAATGCCCCTCTTGCCAAGTATTTGGACATATATGCAAGCAAAAGTCCGAAGTTTTGAATGAGCAGGGGGCTGAAAAGCGTGCAACTCCTGAGGAAGAATGTAGTGGGGCTCAACAGCTTACTCATGAAGAAGAACAAGGTGCGAGTAGCCCTGAGCCTTCCTCCATGGGTGAACACCATGTGGAAGTCCCTGTGGAGGATAGTAAAAACCAAAAGCAACTTATTTCGGAAACTAGCAATCATGAGTCCACTCCTTGCACTCCATTACCCCCAGCAAATGACACCATTGCTGGGATACACCAGCAACAAACCTGCCACGTTCCACCAACTTATAGTAGGGCCAAAGAAAGAAAGAAAGAGCAGCATAATTGCATTTCCTCTTCTGATGATGATTCTATGTTTCCAGAGCTAAAGACAGTGGAATTGAGCAAGCTACGTGATCAAGCTCCGCATTCTCAAACAGGCACAAGCCATGTTGCTATTAAGAATAAGCAAGCTAAAAAAAGAGGTAAAGGGCCTAGTGCCCAATCCTTTGATCCATGATCCTCTCTGCTTGGAATATCAGGGGTTACAATGATCCCATAAAACATGGCTTTGTCCACAGCCATGTTACATCTCACAAAGTAGATGTTATGTGTCTTCTTGAAACTCGAGTACGTCCTGGTAGAGAAAGTGTATTACTGAGGAAGTGGAGCTCGTGGAAGCATGACAACAATATGGAGTTATCTAGAAATGGCCGTATTTGGTTGTTCTGGAAGAATTCAGTTCAGCTCACTGTAATAAAGAAAACAAGCCAGCTGATGCATTGTGAGGTTAAGACTGATTTGTATGGATCCTTGCTTGTCTCTTTCACTTATGCTGCAAACACTCGGGATGAGAGATCTCAGCTATGGCAAGAGCTTAGATCCTTGCAACCAAGGGCGCCTCAACCATGGTGTATGTTAGGAGACTTCAACGTAGTGCTTAATCCTTCAGAGATCCTTCGCCCAAGGAAAGCTGTAGCTAAGGACCAAAGCATGTCTGATTTTGAGGCCCTCTTCAATGACTTGAAGCTCACTGACCACCCGGCTACAGGCTGTTATTTTACTTGGACAAATAGGAGATTAGATGATATGCAATGCAGAAAATTGGACAGAATCATTATCAATGAGCAGTGGTTGAACCATCCCCACTTCTCCAAGGCTAGCTTTATTGAGCCAGGTATTTCTGATCATGCCTCTATTTTGCTGCAACTTATGGAGATTGAAAATGCGGGGCCTAAACCATTTAAGTACTATAACCATTGGAGTAGTCGCGATGACTTCGCAATGACTGTGCAGCAAGCTTGGACCAATAGAGGTTGTCCAAATCCCATGAAAGAACTATTTGTAAGGTTGAAAACTTTGAAGCAAGAGCTCAAAGCATTCAGCCATCAAGATAGAGAGTCGCTCAAACGACTTGAAGACTTAAAGTCCAATATGTGCAACTTGCAAAGGATTATCATGTCAGGCATGGTGTCTGAAACTTCCCTCCGTATTGAGAATAATCTTCGTGAGGAAATCTACATTCTTTCGCACAAAGAGGAAGCAATAGCTCGACAAAAATCAAGACTCCAGTGGCTTCGATTAGGGGATCAAAACACTGCCTATTTTCACAAAACAACAAAGAGTAGACACTCTAAAAATCTCATTAGATCCTTGATCACAAGTAGGGGTTCTCAAGTACATACAATTAATGAGATCAAGGAAGAGGCTATCTCCTATTTTCAAGACCTGTTGGGGAAGATAGATCCACACGTTCTCTCCTCGTCAGCTCAACTTTCTGAGATATTGTATAAAAGACTACCTTCAACTGTGGCTGACTTCTTGCAATCCCCAATTAGCAAGGAAGAAGTAAAAAGAACTCTCTTTTCTCTCAATGGGAATAAAGCTCCAGGGGCTAATGGTTTTACTGCCAATTTCTTCAAAGATGCTTGGCCTATTGTAGGTGATTTGGTGACTAATGCTGTTTTGCACTACTTCAATACAGGTCTTTTGGATAGACAAGCCAATGCCACCATACTCACTTTGGTACCGAAGGGAAAGAATCCAGCAAGTATGCATGACTACAGGCCCATTTCTTGTTGTACTACTCTTTATAAGTGCATAGCTAAGATTCTAGCCAATCGTATGAAGGAAGCTCTTCCTCATCTTATTAGCTGGAACCAGTCTGCATTTGTTAAAGGTAGATCTATCTCGGATAATATTCTTCTTGCCCATGAGCTTGTGCACAACTACCATAGAACGGGTATTTCTCCTCGAAGTGCAATTAAAATAGATCTTCACAAGGCTTTTGACTCCCTCAATTGGGAGTTTGTCCTTAATTTGTTGAAGGCCACTGGTTTTCCTACACAGTTCATAACATGGATTCACGGTTGCATTACATCACCATGGTTCTCAGTCTCAATAAATGGGACACTTGCAGGATTTTTTCGAGGACAAAGGGGCATTCGTCAAGGTGACCCATTGTCTCCATATATATTTGTATTAGGTATGGAAGTGCTCACTCAACTACTTAATTGTCGTGCTCAGTTGGGACATGTGGGACCTCATCCTAAATGCAAGGGGCTAAATCTCACCCATTTAAGTTTTGCGGATGATCTTATTATATTTACTGATTGCTCTGTCCAATCTTACGAAGTGATTTGTGCAACATTAGATGAATTCTACCATTTGTCTGGACTTAAACTCAACCCAGAGAAATCAGAATTCTTTACAGCAGGCATCTCTGATCAACATATGCTTCAACTTGCCAATATCTCAGGTTTCAAGCAGGGTACTCTACCAGTTCGATATTTGGGTGTTCCGTTGATCACTTCAAGACTTCGATCAGTTGATTGTCAATGTTTGGTGGATAGGATTACAGCTCGAGTTAGGAGCTGGATTTCCCTTTCCTTATCTTATGCAGGACGTTTACAACCGATTGCCTCTGTTGTCCAAAGCATGGCACAATTTTGGTGCCTACACTTCATTCTTCCCAAACAGGTCATCAAAGAGATTGAACGTATTTGTGCTGCATTTCTTTGGAAAGGTAAGGTAGATAGTGCACAAGGGGCAAAAATTAAATGGGTGTCTCTTTGCTGCCCTCGCAATGAAGGAGGACTTGGATTGAAAGATCTCAACTCATGGAACTCTGCATGTGTCTTGAGGAATCTATGGCAAATTTTGACTAATGCAGGTTCCCTTTGGGTTGCATGGGTTACAAAATACCTCATGCGATTTCGATCTATTTGGTCTATTAGAGTACCCTCATCTTGCTCTTGGAATTGGAGAAAACTGTTGAAACATCGTGACATTGCTTTTCCATTCATATCATGTCGGATTGGGTCAGGGCAATCCATATCATTTTGGTATGACAAATGGTCTGTAAATGGGCCTCTTCATACTGCTTTGCCTAATGGTCCACTATCATTCCTTGCCATTTCAGAGAAAGCTACAGTCTCAGCAATATTCAGAAATTCTAGATGGTGTTGGCCACGCAGTAGAGACCCTACAATGGTATCCTTTATGCAGCAAGTAGAAAGCTTTGCTACAATTGGTGATCGTGATACCTTTTATTGGGAGCAAACATCAAAATTCAGCATTAACACTGCTTGGGAGGCCATTAGAGCTAAACACCCACGAGTCTCATGGCATAGATTGATCTGGTTCTCTGGACATGTTCCAAGATTTTCTTTCATTAGCTGGCTTGCTATACTTAATAGACTCTCCACTAAGGCTCGGATGGAAACATGGATCTCACTCCCCTCTTCCCTCTATGATTTTTGTGGATCTAGTATTGAATCTCGAGATCACCTATTCTTCTCATGCCCTATTATAGGTGATATATGGCATTCTTTACTTGCATGGATCCAGATAAATCGACCCACTGGGGATTGGTATTTTGAGCTTACCTGGGCTGAATGCAACATGCAAGGAAGGGGCACTCTTGCAACAGTTTACAAGCTTCTCTTCACCACTTTTATCTATGTAGTGTGGAGAGAACGGAATCATCGGATCTTCCAAGGCAATGCTTCAAATACCAATCTTATAGTAAGTTTGGTAATGAGTTTGCTAAGATCACGTATAAGATCCTCACTTCACTTAGAGTCAAGAGTAGAACAATCCCATTTGAGCCATATGTTAGGCGTTAGAGTTTGATGATATTTTGATCTTTGTAATATCAATGTGTACTCTCTTGATTGGTTGATTAATGCAATATATCAATTATCAAAAAAAAAAAAAGAAATGGAGGGTAGAATAATTATTCTGATTCTGATTGTGATTCCGTTTTTACATACCAAATGGGACCTTCTACGCCCTTGAGCCTTTACTTTCGCACGCCAAACATCAGAGGAAGGAATGTGTAGAGACTTCAGTTAATGATTGAGATTAAGATTTGAAATTGGAGTGTTTTGCGAGAATCATACGAAATTGCATGAGATATTCGATTTGCCTCATGAAGGATGCTTAAAGGACAGGAGGGATTCGATTTGCCCTTGTTAATTGATCATCAAAATAGCAACTTCATGAAGATGATTATAGTTTTTAAAATTGGACTTGATCGATAACTGGTCAAGTTATGTGTTCATGGATAAATTTAAAATTTAATGAGTCGGACTGTATATTTAATAAATAATATTAATAGTGTAATATTATCAATAAATTTATATAATATTATAATTTGACAATAATTTGTATAAAAAAATCTATGATATATCTATTATATTAAGTTCAATATAAAATATAAATGTAGGTATAGTAAAATAAATAAATATATTATAATAAATTTTTATTTTTTTTTAAATTTTAAGTCGACCGATTTTTTTATAATTTTAATTGGATTCGCCAATGTAACAGGGAGCTAATCAATTCAATTTGAGTTGATCATATTTTAATTGCAATTATATTAATTCTGGAAATCAGACCAGGTGAGTAGCCAATTCCTGGTTGAATCAGTCCAACTGATAAGTCCAACTGATCAGTCCGGTCCAGGTTTTAATGACATTACAATTTCATAAACCAATTTAATCTCTCCCCCAACGATTTGCAATTTACAGTGTGAAATTGCGGGTCTCCTTTCCCCCTCTTGATGCCACAATTTGATGATGTTAGGGGTAGTTATACTCACTGTATGTAAGAGGGGCATTTTTTATAATTCACATGCATTTAATGGACGTAATTACTTCTGTTATGGAATTAAGTGGAAACTAGAAAATTTGATAGACGTGAAAAAAATAAAAGTTTTATACTATTTTGATCAAATTTAAAAGTTGGTGGTAGATTTAGGAAAAGTGTAAAAAAATTCATGATTTTGTAGGTGTTTTACCCAAGGATTAATAATTTCCGAATTAATGACCTTGAATTTCTCCATTCCATGGAAATTCCAAGCTCTAGCTAGGTTATGATCCTTGCCAAAACATGCAGGCCAAGTGCAGCAAAAGCAGCATATTATATTATTAATATGTAGGAATTAAATACTGAAACATCGTAAAGGAAATATGTACTATGTGCTAGAAAATTTTATATTTTGACTGCTAAATAATTCAGTATGTATTTTAAAGTGTTAGATTCTTTTTTAATATAAATAACTAATTATAAATTATTTGATTGAACCGTTTACGAGTACGAGAATATGCTTCCTTATAATTCACATCGATTCTTCAATTACGTACCGGTAAGGACAGTCAAAGCCTGTAATAGTTTAGTCTCCTATCCCTTTTGGAAAAAAAAATGCGTGAGACAAAACTGTTGAAACATTGCTCTCACAAATTCAGCGAGATTTAGATTTTATTTTTTTATTATATAGAAGGCTCATAAATTTAGAATATAATATAAGAAATAGAGAAAAAATAAATGAGTATTCAAAATTTTACGATGAGAATTAAATCTATAATTTTTTTTATTAATGGATTGAAACTGACACCATTACATTAATCTCTCTTTCTCTATTCAAATTTTCATTTGAGTATAGTTGGTGATAGCGGGATGACATAGAAAGATGTTTTAATAGAATAAAATAGAGAATTGCACGGAAAAGTGGTTTCCATTATTATGTTGAAATTAAAGATAACGGAATGTAGTAGGAGACGACAATAACATGATGAGTATTTTTTAATTTTTTAGAGAATTGAAAACTAAATTGGTATGATAATCGAGAAAGAATTATCAAATGGTTTGGCAATATATGCGATCATGATCAACATTTTTACAGTGTGATCAAGATTAAAAAATAAAAAAGAAAAGAAAAGAAAAGAAAATATAATACTCATCTTTCCCAATTGTATTCCATTCCTTAATATTGACCACATTTGATATGCATTAATCATAAGAAATGATAATGGTATTTTATCATTCTATTTCATTATTTTTACTTAATAACACTTTTTTAGAACTCAATAATATGTATTTTATATGATAAATTTCTTTTTTATCATGATAGAATTAGCATTCATTTCCATTTTAAGCAACACAATGCTTCATCTTATACTTTTAAAAATAAATATGGTAACCGATAATTAGTTTCGAATATCTTATATTTTTTATAATATCCGAATTTAACCTTATAAATAAGAGATGGATTCAAAATTTTATACTTGAACTCTACCTATAGCGATTGTATCCTACCCATAACCTAGATCATACCACAGGTTTTGGATACCCTATTGAAACTTATTTAATTATTTTTTATATATTTAATTATTAATAATTAATTAAATTTATTGTAAATTTTCATATTTTTTTGTTAATTTAATGTAGGTATTTTTATCAAAATTTAATATGTTTTAAGTTAATTTTATGCAAATGTGTCGTACATGTAGTATCTTTCATAAAATTCTCTAAATTATTAAATATTTTGAATATGATAAAATTGATGAATGTGAAAGATCATGGAATTAAAAATTTAACGATATAAATAATAAAAGAATTAGAGTTCAAACGATCGCGTCAAATAAACAACACGAAATAATTTTAATGTATCTGATTTCGTGTATCCTGTGATCCGGAACCAATTGGTTCCCCATCCTCCTGGAACCTACCCAAAAATTATCTAGATCTACCTAAAACCTACCAATACGATAGCCATGATTAAGTAGATATGCATTAAATTGCTAAATTCCTTTGCCTGCTATTCCTAGCTAATTATTAGGTTGTAGCTATTGAGACTGCCTAATGCTCAATATAATTCAATAATTTAACCGCGCGCATATACATATACCCATGTACAAGGATAATATTCCACCGCAGCCGGCGGCGTACCGGTCAGTGACGTGATAATTATGGGCGGGCGAGCGGCGGTCCATAGTTTAAATACTTTTCAAGGAATAATATATAGTATGGTATGCACACAACCCGCACATCATATATGCCATGCATAAAATAATGAAGCTCTTCTTAATTTATAGAAAATAATATTCAAGGGAATAGAGAAAATAAATAAATTTTCTGTAATAAAAATTAAATTTATATCAATTATATTAATCCCCAAAACCTTTTTTTGTTATCAAATTGTGACTTTTGAGGGAATCTATCTATGAGTTAACATCTTAAGTAATTTCAAAATAGAAATCCCAAATTTTCTTATATTTGTTCGTATGCGTACATGGTTTAGCATGTGTCCTTCCCTGCGGAGCTCTGGACCCCATTCGGATCGTCCACTCGAACGGCTTCGTCGAGGAGATCACGGGCCCCATCACTGTCGGCGAAGCACTCATGGCCAACCTCAATCATACCCTCAGCATGCCCTGTGCTCTGGGCGTAGTCCGCCTCATCCTGATCCTCTCGCCTGAGTCCGAGCTCAAGCGGGGCAGCATCTACTTCCTCATTCCGGCTACCTCCCTTCCAGCAGACAAGAACAAGTCCGCAACGACGGGGGGGCCACAAGGAACCCTCCTCTTTAGACATCAAAAACCTGAGCCTGAGCACCTCGCAGGACCATGAATATGATCGGCAGCACCTCAGCCTCTGCGACGTTAACATTGCTGTCTTGGAGAAGAAATCGTCGTCTCACAGGCAGAGGAGGAGTTCAGGTGGCCGTGTCAACGATTGGCACCCCAATCTCAGAAGCATATTCGAAGACTAACGAGGCAACCAATCATTTCTAAGTTATGAGAAAGGAACCCAGTAAATCCGATCATATGGTGGTGGTGGTGAAGTTGAGAACATGCTAGAGCACCCTGTGGTCGGGGTCCTTTTTTTGGGGTGGGGGCTGTGGGGGTGAGGGGTTGGTTTAAAGGTGCCTGGTTTTAACTATGGATTTGTGGATACTACTTTTTTTTTTTTTTTACATTTTTTATCTGGTTTTTCACCTGTTGGCGTTTCCATATCTGAATGCAATAATGGGCAGATTCTGAATTAAATCAATACGCGTGAGGTTCAATTAATGTTAGTGTGCCCTTCCCCGGGTAGGGGAGGAATCAGTTTTCATTTGTTCTGCGTTTGCACTTGACTTCATTTGGACCAGAGAAAACACAGGAAGATGATTGATTTATTAAGTGCTAAATAGGCCCAAGACTGAAACAAATTAGAACCATAGATTTATTTATATGAGTTACAATAATTTGCAAGTGAAAAAGTATACATACGTATATATTATGCATATTCGATTCATGCGCTATCTATGTACTTCATATTTCCTTTTGTATATATTTTCAGTGATTATTCTATGTGAATTAGACTCTGACTTAACAAGAATGATTTTTAAAGTAGCTATTGCTACCTTCGGGAATTCACCGAGAGATTAAATATATGCCTGTGCCCTTTAGGGCTTTGGCAACGCCATTACGCCCCATCCATGTTATGTAATCTTTTTTTTTTTGCTTAATGAGTTGGGCTTAGATCTTTTCTATTCCAAATAAATAAATAAATAATAAATGTAACTTGTCAACTAGACCTTTTTCCCCCTAATTGCGGAGGGGTTGAATGTTTGGTATTATCGCACGAATTTGTTGTTCTAAAATTCTGTAGACACTAATAAACGTATTAATTCGAGATTCTAAGGATGCCAAATATTTAAAAATAATTCTAAAAATATAAACATATAATTATCTGAATAATTTTTATACCATGAATTTTGTTGTCTATTACACCGAGTGTTTAGTCATTACATATTTTTAAAATGATATAAGAGAGTAATATAGAGAAATAAATAGTATAAAAATTAAATTGTAGGCATGGAATCATAAAAATAACATGATTATACTATATTCGTTTATCATAATTTATTTGAACTATATAGAGCATGGAAAATCCTACTCGGGGAGCTATCTTATTCCAATCATGAATTTGTTTTCACCTAAGTCAAAAGTAAATAAAATATTTTATTTTAAAAAAATAGGTAGTGAATCCTCTTAATAAATATTAAAAAATACTAAATTTTACTAAAGATGTGCCAAATAATTGTCACAAACAACAATGCGAAGACATCGCGACTGACCTTGACAAATTTAGAGCAATCACAGCAATAATTCTGATGCATTGTCTTTCTGATCGCATTAACAAATATACATAAACATATGGACAGCCTGGTTTGAATATTGATTATTTTTCCCCCGTAATGTAATATTAATTGATCTTACTTTTATAAATAGGATCGGAGTCTTCCCTTCCCTGGATGAAAAGGTATATATACCATGCACAAATACTCCCAAGAAAAGAGTACTATGTAATTATGTATACACGTACTCCCTAACTTTCAAATTGATTAACACAAACTTAGGCGCGCGCGCGCGCGCACACACACACACACATATATATATATAATCCTCCTTCATTTAGTAAAATTTTTTATAGGCTATCTTATATATACGGGACATATTTTTTTTTAAGTTTGGAATTGGGATTCAAAAGTAAAATGGATTATGATTAATGTAAATTTGAATTAGACTAATCTACTAGACGATAAAACTCATAATGTATTATGTTGGTTGAACATAACATTCTTTTTTTGTTCTTAAATAACTGTGTCACAAGACGACATTTCAATTTTGAGCGTGACGTGGTACGATCACTTAATATATATAGATATAATACCGAGATAAAAGAACATGTCATTGGATGATCAATTAATCCATGTTCCGTCCCTCAAATTTCTGGGCACAAAAAGCAAAATGAGCCACGAGATAGAAGAATAGGTTGTTGTTAATGATGATAGGAGGACAGTGCGCCAGTACGTTCAAGTTCAACGGGTTGACTTAGCGGAGGAGAACCATATTATTTTACGTATTACATAAATATTTGGAATAATTTTTTTTAGATAGACGGAGTGACAATTACTTTAAAGATAATTATGGAATCTCTATTTTTTTATTACATCATTTATTTTTCTAAAATTTGATTCAATTATATAACTAGAATGATCCTAAATATTACCTATTTTCTTAATACGCACCTGTACTTTATTTAATAAAATTCATTCCATTATGTATCCCTTTTTGTCTTTTCGTATCATATGCAATAACATTAACATGTGTGTATGTGGTTGGGGTTGGGGAAATCTGCTATGCAAGCACAAACGTGGTGCCCGCGGGTGGTCCGGATACAATATAATCTGAAAATGGTTGGATCAATGCACTGATGCTGAATTAAATAACCATCATCTCACGAGGCCATGAATGAATCCAGCAGGAGTCGGGCTACCTACCTAATTATATTGTTGAGGACTTGAGAGCTCGCTAAGTCCATCAGAGATTTATTATGTATTTTGCTAATATTAGCCAGGACCCATTCAACAGTGTATGGCCTTTTTGTATTTTCCTTGGTAAGGAAAACAAATTAACTAAACCTGCAACAATTGACTCTCAGAAAAACAAAAAACGAAACACACTGCATCTTGGTCACGGATGTCTTTCTTCTTCTTCTTCTTCTTTTATTTTTTTAACACGTGGTGCATTTAAGGGGTTTGAACCTAAAGGGACTATAATAAAATATTATAATCATGTTACCAAATGTTCTTATTTACAAACATCTCACATAAGAGATGAAAAGCACATAACTCTTCCAGCCCCCCAAAAAAGGGCTCATAACTCAATGAGAGACTGTAAAATAGTCAAAATATTTGAAAAAAAAAGTTTGATAGGTAAGAAAAAGATTGTGCATATAAATGAATGAATGTTGAATACTACTATTAATAATAATAATTCTCGGTAATACATCTAGCAACACAAGTAAAATATCAACTTAAATTAGTTAAAATAGCTTAATATCTATTATTTTAAAATAAAGTCTCGGCTGAAGTCATAGACAGAGATTTCTCTGTATCCAACTAATGGAAACGAGAGAGATAAAGATGAACGAAGGTTAGGCCGGCGGGACCAGAAGCAGCCCAATTTCTTTCAACGAGGCGTATCCCTCACGTATGTACTACGCCTCTTTCTCGCTTACTTATAACATAAAAAAAAAATATATATATATATATATCCACCTAATATTTTATGAAAATGGCCCGCCCGCCCTTTGTCAACATCATGACGGAGAGACGTCGCATTTATTATATTTATTTACACAATAAAAAATCAGGAATAATCAGAAAAATTTTAAGAAAACAAAATCCACACGTAGCCCGTTATTCACGGGGGGAGGGGGAAAAAAAGAGCACACTTTGTCATATTTGACATTTTGTTCGCAAATCATTTGAGACTCAAGTATCGCCATAAATTTCAATTACATTGAAGCTGAAGCTGAATCAATGGAGGAACATACATGGACACTACTAGTTTAACGTTTGCTAAATATAGACTAGTTCAACTTACTAAATTATAACACTCATGAATTGAAGATGAACTTTTTTTTGTGACTAATCATTTCATACGATTTATTAATACTCTTTTTTCCCAAAAAAGAAAAAATACCTAAAATTTTATTTTTTAGGAAAACTCTCATCTGTCTATGTATCTAAGTCTCCAAGTCCACTAAACTGAAATGGCAGAAGAAAATACAGATCAGAGGGATTAAATCGGTTTTTTTTTTAAATGTTAGATGCTGTAAAAAAGAAAGGATGGACGATGGATATGACATGCAAGGAAGGGTCGACATTTGACCAAGCTTGGTTGTCCTCCACGCTCAACTCTGTATTAACTTCATTGCTATTTCATCCTCGGTCAAGGTCAACAGCGTCACGCGCTTTCTGACGTCTTCCATACTCCTTGACTCGATAGTCATGTGAACCCCGGATTTAAATAGCAATGTGAAAGTAATTACGAGGAGGACATATATATATATATATATATACACACACAATATAATAATTGCTCAAGTATATGTAATAATGCACTAACAACCACGTTTGACATATTCTTGGTTGGCTTGTAAGATCAACCCTGGATGTTCATTGGTGGTTAATTCTACGGAAGATTCGAACCATTTAGCTTCCACAGAGAGAGAGAGAGGACAGGGCAAGAATCATAGTCCTCTGGCTCCATCCATGGAATCCACATGAATTAACCCGAAAAGAAAACAATGGAGATCAAGGAATTAATAGGATGTTCCTATTCCTGTAAAACATTATCACACATATATTATAGAGAGATCTAACACCTCAGGATAAGAAGAAATCTGAACATCTTTAAAATGATTTGGTTATAAATTATTATGACGTACAGAAGTTATTTGCTCTGCCTTCCCATCTTTGCTCCCGCAGAAGGCCAAGTTCAACCGATCAAAAAATAAACCATTTTAATGTCGCATGTATTTCTTCCTACTGTATAAAACCAAAACCAAAACAAAAAAAGAAAAATCTTTGTTTCCCCATATAAGTATAGACCCGGAATTCATGCGTAAGAGATATACATCCACGGACATAAAGTAAAAGGAGGAAATGGAACACTCTCAACTCCTCTGAACCTTTAGCACTAAAGAGATCTGTAGTCCTTCAGCAGAGCAATGATTCCAGGAACAGGTCATCCCTTGGCTCTTCCTTCGTCCTGGAATATATGTTATCCATGCTTTGTTGCTGATGATTAATGAAAGCTCCCATGGAGCTCCCAAACCCCGAGAATTCGAAGCCTCCACTCCCCTGCAACATCTGCAAAGCAAAGGGTGATTGCCCTTCTCCGGATGATACTGATTGATTCATACCTTCGGCCAGGTTCACAGCTGCAGGGTCATTCAATGGGGCTAGAGAGGGCCTTCTTGTCATGTCTGTGCTACTGACATTATTAGCAACACTGATGTTGCCGGTGCTCCCTGGCACAGACCGATTGACTGAATGGGAGCCGCTCCCACGAGCCGCGGGAACATCATGGTTGTGCTTTCCCTCATAGGTTGTGATGACTGCCCTTAAATCATGAGATGCCCTCTCCACGTGCTTTCTCACCGGGCATCCTGGGTGCGTGCACTTATAGTAGCTCCTGGGACGCATCACGGAGTATATCAATTAAGAGAAGACAGTACCAGGATAAGACTACCCCAAATCCTATCTAGTTAACATCCTAGTGAAGTTTGAAGAGCTAAGCAGGATGCTAATGCCTCGAACTTACCTTGGATTTGGATTTCCTTTGACGACCTTCTGCCCGTACTTCCTCCAGCGGTACCCATCGTCAAGGATATCGATGTCGCTGGTGGTCTGGACGACCACCCTAGGTTCCCTCACCGTCCTGCTCCCTCCTCCTGAGATTCCCTCATTTTCCCCGTCCTTTTTCCTGGAAAAGCTCACGCCATCACCAATAATAACTGGACTAGATATAACCGCCGAACTTTCAATCAATTGGCACTTGGTGGTTGCGGTAAAACCCACATGGAAATTCGAGACATTAATATCCAGAAGCTTACCATCTTTTGGCATCAGGTTCGTCATCATCAAAGTCTTCTGCGCCTGACTTGCTCTTCTGAGATCCTTGATCAAAATCTTCATCCTCAACCGATGCATAAGAGTTATCAGGCGTTGCAGATTCCCTTTGGGTGGAAAATGTGTGGTCCGCTGGTTCAGAGATTGGAGCATGATCAGAAGACGCCTGGACAGCATGGGTAAAAGGAGCTGAAGATGAAGACGAGGATCTCCTTGTGGACTGGGGCTTGGGATGGTTATGGTTTCCTTTATAGACAATCTCAGTGATATGACCATCAAGAGACCTCTCGACCTTCTTCTTGGTTGGGCAGCTCGGGTATGTGCACTTATAATAGCTCCTGGGGTTCTCGCTTCCCTTGACTTGCTTCTGGCCGTATTTCCTCCAGTTGTACCCATCGTCGGATTTCCTGGTGGACTGCTGCTGGTTGTATGTACTACCATTGTAGGTTGGTTGACAGGCCTCTTTATTGCTGCTGCTCGTGTTCAGGTTGTTGTAACCAGTATAATGTGAGGCAGCAATTTCAGGGGAGGGGCACTGCATAGAATTAAATTCAGGTTTCACCATACCCTTTTGAGACAAAAGGAATTCATCCTGCTTAGCTGCGTCTGGCACATTCCAGTCGTGCTGCTGGCCCTGGTGGAGGTTTAAATAGAATCCATTGAAATAAACAGTCAAGGTCGATACAAAACTGCAACATATCTTGAGCAGTTGATAATTATCCTGTCACTGCTTCTAAGGTGACTTACAGCAGCTGTAAAAGGGGCAGTCGGAAAGGTGAAGTCGGAAAAGGCGGCCGAATGGCTCTTGTCTTCTTGCTTGATAGTGGTGTCGGGAGGGGGAGCACCTTTCCAGTTGAAGGCCTGAGCTGGAATAGTCCCAGTGGTCGGAGAAGGCAGAATCTGCTGACAGACAATAGAACTTCACGCTTTGTTCGAAATCAATTGAGACAGAGACAGACAAACAAACATCATAGAAAGCCCCGGGAGGACAGGTGAATCAAATCAATAAGTTGTCAGAGGAAGATTAGACCTTGACTCACTCTTGCAGAGAAATTCGACAAAAGAGATGAGTCAGAATAACCAAAAATTATTACATTTTGTTTTGGCTCGATACATCATTACAAATTTAAAGTTTACCCGTGACATGATGTTTCCCACCCCCTCCTCTGCTTACAACAGATAAGATTGGCGTACTCATGCTGATTTGAGTATGTATTTATATGACTGAAAGAATAGATAAAAGAGACAAGGGTCTTACGTTGGAAGCATTAAGGAGGACGGGAGAGTCGAGAAGCTCGGCAGGGCTGAGGCCAGGAGGGATGGCAAAGTAAGAAGAGGGGGAAACCGAGAGCGGAGAGATGGGGAGAGAGGGAGGAGGGATAGATTTGAACTTGGGGACACCTGAACCAGTCCGCTCAGCTATCCGATCCGATAAGCTGCTGCTGCTGTTGCCGTCGCCACTGGGACGGTTCTCGTCGTCCCTGGAATTGGAGGAGGAGGAGGCGGTCATGACAGGGTTGTTGCGGAGGGCGGGGAAACTGAAGAAGCTTGCAGATGCAGGAGGAGGAGAGCGTGAGCTTGCGGAGGTGTCTGAACTTCCTGAAAAAGAGGCCATCAACTAAAAATTGAAGGGGTTTGAAACAGAGACTTGAGGGCAGGGAGAAACGCTGAGCAGGAAAAGCTTTTTCTGGTGAGAGGTTATGTGATGTTATGAAGGGGAAAGGGAAGGGGAAGGGAAAGACAAGTGGGTCACGATTTTGTACAGAAATAAAAACGCTATTATTTAGAAAACTTAAGGGCTATTATTATTATTATTATCTCTCCTGTCTCGAGGGGTGATGACGAGGGAAGGAAAATGGAGAATGTACAGCCTATGTCAATATATTATTATTGATATAAATATCATTTTATAAAAGAATAAAATTTCATTTTCGATAGTGCAGTCTTATCTTATGAACCTAACACCTTCTGGAAGAGGAGGAGGAGGAGGAGGAGGAGGAGGTAGCCTAACACCTTCTGGAAGAGGAGGAGGAGGAGGAGGAGGAGGTAGCTTCTCGGAAGGAAGGGAGGCGCTGAGAGGAGTTTTGACCGTGGAAAAAGAAATTACAAAGCGCTGATAGTAATAGGGATGTGGCCTATTTTGGTCAAACCTCGTGGGTTTGACTGAGTGGCGGCTTGGCTTTAATATTCTCTCCCTCCTTATTCCCCTTTAAGAAGGAAAAAAAGGAAAAATAAAAAAAGAACTTGAGTGAAAAGAGGTTTTAGAAACAGTAGCTTAGCTTCTGTTGGATAAATTATACGGTATTAGTATTTTAGTAATATAATATTTTGATATAATATTTTTAAAATATAATTTTA
This sequence comes from Sonneratia alba, assembly GCA_900174645.1. Taxonomy (NCBI): domain Eukaryota; kingdom Viridiplantae; phylum Streptophyta; class Magnoliopsida; order Myrtales; family Lythraceae; genus Sonneratia; species Sonneratia alba. Next base: position 1,039,712 of record FWPY01000057.1, read on the forward strand.
TAATATATTATCTTTTAAATGTAACATACTATAATATTTTTTATTAATTTTTTACTAATAACATTAATGGTCGTTAATGTAGCAGTATGACGTGGATGTTAGCTCGGTGACATATATAATAATTGATAATGTGGCACTGATAAAAATTTTAAATTATACGGTTCATACAAAATATTTTATTAATATAATATTTTTGTACAAAATTTTTAAAATATAATTTCGTAATATATTTCTTTTTAAATATATTACACTTTAGTACATTTCGTTAATTTTTTACTAACGTCGTTAATGGTAACTAATGTAGCAGTATCACGTGGGTGCTGATTCGGTGATATGTGTAACAATTGATTATGTGACACTCATAAATAATAAATGTAAAACTAAAAAAAAGAGACTCGAACCCTCATAAAATTTTAAATGCAAAACTAAAAAAAAATAGAGGGAGACTCGAACCCTCATAACATTTTACCAAGTTATCGAGTGTCACGTTATTAATTGTTACACGTGTCACTGAGTCAGCACTCACACCATACTGTCATATCAGTTATCATTAACGGTGTTAGTAAAAAATAAAATGTACTAAAGTGCAACATTTTTTAAAGGAAATATATCATGAAGTTACATTTTAAAATTTTTATATCAAAGTGTTACATTAATAAAACGTTTTGTACTAACTATATAATTTAAAATTATTATAAGTGTCACGTCATCAATTGTTATATGTGTCACCGAGTCAGCACCCACGCCATACTACCACATCAGTTATCATTAATGGTATTAGTAAAAAATTAACATAATATATTAAAATGTATGACATTTAAAATGAAATATATTACAGGGTTATATTTTAAAATTTTTGTGTAAAAATATTATATTAATAAAATATTTTATAACAATTATGTAATTTACCGGCTTCTATCAATTGTAAGTAATAAAGAAAAAAAAAAAGAACTTACATAAACCGAACTGCAGGAGTGCCGAGAGGCAAAGAGGAGAAATTCAACCTTGAATATACACTAGGCTGCCATTTTTGGCACATTGATAATTTTAACGAGTAAAAGCCAATAATGATTAGATAAATTATTTAAATAAAATTTTTTACCTTTTTGAGATCATTAAATTCTAACTTATTAATCGAAGTGATGGAAATAAATATAATATTATTTGGGTATAAAAAAACATTAGGTACGGAAAGAATCAATTAATATATAGGAGGTATATTATATTATGCATTATTGATGGATTGGATGGATGATTATAAATTATATAAAGGGAAAAAAAAGGATGGATTGGATGGATTAGATAGATATTTATGAGGTAATGTGGAGGGCATCGCGTTTACATGTAGACATGTAGCAGCGGTGAGAGAGGAGATGAAAGGGTTAGAAGAAACAAATGTCATCGTCGACTGGCTTTTCAATCTTTCCTTTTCAGTTCTGTCTCATCTCAACTTCTCTCTCTCTCCACCGCCCCGGATACCGCGTTGATTTCACATCTCCTCGTCTCTGGAACTTTTCTTTTGGGAGATTAGGGTTCAATGCGTGGATGGGTCGGAGAATAGGTGATTTCTTTTTCTTTACGGGTGCGTCTAGAGGTCAAGGAGAGGCGGTGCTGCTGCTCTTTGAATCTCTCATCAATATCCTATAATAACTTATAAAAATAAAATCCGGATATAAATTAGAAGAATGCGATAATATCTGAATTATATAGTCGTCTTTTTAATAATTTTCATCCATGACTACTTCAACACATTGGATTTCCCCATCAGGCTTTATATGCATTGCATTGCGGACTAAAGGTCATATGAAGAAGATCCCATGCTTGCCAAGTACATGATCCAGTTCAAATTGCCAGTTTTTCATGGGGATTTTCCCATTACCGGGTGCACAGGGAACAGAAAAAACTTAATGTATCCTTTTTCCTATTAATCAAAAAACTCTATTTAGAGATAATTCGATATTCTCATGCAATAGGCGAAAAAAAAGAGGATGATTACGTTTTATTACATATTTTAATTAATGGTTTAAATTTCTTATGCTCATCATCATATGATGGTATGAACATTTTTCTCATTCAAATTGGTGGCAAAGCTGCATGAGGGGCTTCCATGTGTTCCACTCGACGCATATGTTAATTTGCGTTGTTTTTTTTTTCCTGGATAGAAATGGATATTACATTAAACTAAGAGTACGATTGGATTGAGGGATTTGGAGGAGAGGGGAATGGAGGGTTAAGGAGGGGAAGGAGGGCTATAGAATGATCAAACATATCTCAATTACTCTTGTTCAGATATGATTATGGAGGAATAATTAAGGAATATAAATAGATTATTATACTATTGAAAATGTACTATAACTATTGAATTAGAGGATTTTATTATAATTTTACTGTCTATCTTTAATCATCACTCCTTATTCTATAATTTTTTTAAGAACAGAAAAGTAAATTATTCAAGAGATTTAGAGGGATAATCCCCTCGAAATCACTCCGAATTTCTCCTTAAAAAAATAATAAAATGATATATTTACTTATTCTTCCAAATCTCTCCATCCAAACATATACAAAGTTCAAAATCACGCCCCACAAGGTCCAATATCAGGTCCGTTCATTTGGGTCCCTTAAAATATCTTTTTTATGTTTCGATCGTGTGGTATCTCCGATCAGTTAAAGTACATCTCGAAATTAGTTTGTGGTCGGACCGGGATCCATAGGAAAATTCTTGTCGACACTTTCAACCTGTGATTCGATTCTTGAATCATCCATTTGAAGATGTAGGGAGGGAATTACTAGATTAATTTCAAGTTTGTGGGTCTTGAAAATATCATTCCTTAGATATGAACCCCTACATAATAGTAGTTCAAAATACTACATAATAATGGTAGGAGGTCTATAAAAAATAGTATATGTCAATCCTTCTTCACAACTAATCCTCGCCATCTTCGACATTTATCTGCTGCCGAATTTGCTTCCCTCAAGATGAGCTACCCTTGGGCCTAATTCACAGAAAATTTTCCTGCAATCATCAGTAATAAGATTTAGTTTAAAAATTGATAGAGCAGTTACCACAAGCAAGATGCAAAGTGGCTTTGAATCCACTTATAGGTCTTATTTGTTAGGTAAGAATGAAATCAGAATCGAAATAATCATTATGACATCTATTCCATTCCTTTGGTTCAATTGCACAAAAAATGCCGGAATGAACATTCCAATTTTCTCTCATTCCTCATACTGCATTCTATTTGTTAAACTAAGGAAAATGTTTCATTCTATTATTTATTTTACCATTTTTACACTTGTATTTTTAAAAATAAGAACAAATTTTAAAAAAATAACTCTCGAAATCTCAATTTTCATAAAAAAAATTGTATTATATAAAAATTAATAAAATAATATTTACAATATTTTAAAATTAAAAAATATTTAAAAATATTGCAAAATAAGAATATAATAACAAATTGTAGAATGAATTTACAAAACTATATGGAAATTAAAAATACATTCTACATTAAAAAAATTAAAATAGAAATTAGAAAAAAAATATAAAAAGTATAAACATTTTGAAAACATGATGGCAGTTTTGATAGATTAGAGATGATAGTATAATTTCTAAAACAGTTTGCATATTAAAATTCATTTCATTAATTTTAAAGATGGTATCTAATGGAAAAATAGTAAAGGAATTTTATACTATTCCCTTCTTTAAGACCACTCCCATTCCAATTCCGTTTCTACATATCAGGTAGCTTGATATTGGAGTAGCTGGATTCCTAATTAATTGGTCAGCCCATCTCACAAGGCACAAGCCTCATTGGTTAGTATGTCTACGTGGACCGTGCATCTCCCAAAGCCTCCCACCCATTTGTTGTCGCTGTCTTTGATTAGTCCACCTCCTCCGGCTTTTCACATAGGAACCATCTGATTTGAGTCGCTCTTTTGAGCTTATTCGCGTAGATAAGATGTGTCCATGAGGGGAGCACTTAATTACACTCCCTAGCCAAAGACAAACTTACTTCAAGAAGAATTAGTTATGAGGAACTTTTTGAAAAAAAAAAATGAATTGATTCCTTTTTTGTCTTTCAGATCTGTCATATTGAAACCTGAAAAACTCCATGATGCTCTTGAAGAATGGGCTTCATATTCTTGGTAGTTAACCCCTATCCACTATGGCATTGGAAATACAAAGAAGGCTTTTTTGGAATTTGATACTCGCATACTGTCCGAGACCCTTGCTGCTATTGTACAGTGTTTTGATTATATGGCCTATATCTTCCTCATTCGCAAGGCATATGGGGCTGTGGCCGGGAACATCCATTCTCCTCTCCCAGAGCAAAGTTGCATATGGACCTAGATCTTTAGGTCTTACAGGCTTCTTTAATGAACTTGTTGCATTTGCCATTGTTACCTTAGGCATGTAGTCGTTTGCAAATGTTGAAAGTTCCAAACCCGTGAATGGGTTAAGTAGATGAAGAAAGTATGAGATCGTTGGTGATTAGCTCAGATTTGGGTCCATAAGCATCATTTGAATGTATGAGATCTTGTAGGGCGCAAGCAAAGGGGAAATTTCGTTGGGAGTATGTCAAATCAGGCCGGAAGCCAGCAAGACCTGAAGACCCATGCTAGTCCAAAATCGGAATCATGGAAAGAGAGCGGCGCGTGACATGATCAATAGTTGGAGTTAGGAAAGAAAGCATGGAATTCCCTGAACAGAGTATTCATGAATCTTGTGAATTTGGAATATTTTGAAATTATCTCTCTAATGTCAAATAGGTATAGTCCTATATCTATAGACAGCGTCGAAGAATCTTGTAACAAGAGTAATATCTAGTGTTTTTTTTTTTGGGGGGGATAAATTTCTGGGTAATGTGAGGGTATTAGGATGTGAGAACTTGGATTTGAAACTCTTTTTGTGCAGGATTAGAACGGGCCCTGTGAATGGAGTTTGCCTCGAAATATTTTATGGTAAGTTTGATACTCCAAAATTGAATTCTGATTAGAAAAAAAGTCGGCATGGAGTACAAATTCTGGAGTCTGGTCTGTCAAAAGAATTTTGGATAGAGGGAATAGATAGGGAATTAGAACCCCTCATGTAATTGTCATACATCAAAATTTCCTATCGATACAGTATGTTATTACTCAAATCGTAATAAGTAACTTCCTGCACCATGATCGGTGAGTTTGGTGCAAGATAGCATCAACTTGATGTCGAGTGCATCAGATCGAGAGCAATCAAAAGATCCTCTTCGGAGAGCAATTAAGGAGCGAATATTATATTATGGTTTGACCCCCGTGGAAGCAGTGTCAGCCATGCATTGGAGAAAGAAATTGGGAAGAAGAGAAATCAAATCATGTAAACATGCGAGACCTTACCCTGATGCATACATATCAAGCAAAAATGTTCAAATTTACATCTGGATGCACTGACTGTGCAAATAAAAATCAGAAAATGTACATAACCTTCTTACTTTAAGTGAGAGAGGCATTTCATCGGGTGAAAAAAGAGAGAATCAGATACAACATAAGCATTATATTTACCAAAAAAATAAAACAAATTAAGAATAGATAAAGCTTCAGGGAATCGATCCTCCTCTCAAAGGCATTATTGGAGCTGGAATATACATTGATGGAGCCAGAAACATGTTTACACCTTCTTATCCGCACCTGTCATCTTATTGGTGCTTTGATTTATGATCAACGCAAATTAATCATGTACATCAAGGCGGTGTACACGTAATCACTGACAGACAAAATCATATGTACATGCTGATGCAATATCACAACCATCACAATCCTTCAACGACAAAGTGAAAGGAGGACCTCCGCCGGTGTGGTAGTATGCCAATGTCTTAGGAGACAGCCATACATACAGGGGAAATGCTGATGCAAAAGCAAATTCAGGCGAATAAGGCAAAATAACGAATACTGTAACTGTCTCCCCACCTTCGATTTATTTTGTTTTGTCGTAGATAGTTTAACATGCTAAATGCTTGATTCAGCCATGCTTGTTCCCAACAATACTACGTATGTATGTACAATCATAACCGATAATGATCCATCATATATCCACAGTGAGAATTGAAAAAAGACAGACACCTCCCGAGAATTGAAGTTTTGCTGGATCTTGCAAGCATCGGAGAACCCATTATCTCCTTTCCAGTCCGGCACCACAAATGTTGTTTTCAATAGCTCAGATTAGTCTATTCACATCTCTCAGTAGCGGAGAAGGGGCTTAAGCTTATTGTTCCAAACATCCTTGTAGGCCATGGCATCACCGGCCCCTCTCTTAACGTCCACCACTACCAGGCTGTTGGTCAACCGATAGAGCCCGATGTCAATAGCGAGATTACCAGCTTGCCCCTCCAGCGCCATATCCCACTCCTTGTACATCTTCAGTCTCAGGTTCTCCTCCCTGGCGAACCCCTCCACCTTCTGTATCAGCTTCTCGGCCGGCTCACCTGTCACGAACCTCTCGCCATCATCCATTGAGTTGTAGGAGTCGTCAAATAGGCCAGATAGATCTAGGCCAGAGGAGAAGGATATGAGGTCAAAGGCATTGAGGCTGGTGGCCTTGGCCTCTCGGGCCTTCTGGGCCGCCCTGATGTCCTCACCATAGAAATCTATCACAGGCTCCCTGCCTTTGCCGTTGAGACCCTTCTTGAACCACGGATCCCTGAGGATCTCGTCGATGGTGATCCTCGTGTCCGGATTGGTGTCGAGGAGCCGGTGCAAGAAGCGTTTGAGGTCAGTGGACATCCACTTGGGGCACCGAAACTCGCCCATATAGATCTTCTTATACATGGCCATTAGGTTGGGATCGTTGAAAGGCAGGTATCCGGCATTGAGAACAAAGAGGATGACCCCGCAAGACCACACGTCTACCTTGGCTCCGTCGTAGCCCTGCTTTGTGAGGATCTCTGGCGCCACGTATGCGGGGGTGCCGCAGAGGGTGTGGAGCAGGCCGTCTGGCCATATCTGGTCCCTGAAGGCGCTGAGGCCGAAGTCGGAGACCTTGAGGTTGCCGGCGTCGTCGACAAGGAGATTCTCGGGCTTGAGGTCGCGATGGAAGACGCCGCGGGAGTGGCAGTATCCAACGGCAGAGATAAGCTGCTGGAAGTATCGGCGGCTGAGGTCCTCGGGGAGGCGGCCCCTGGAGACTTTGTTAAAGAGCTCGCCGCCCTTCACGAACTCCATGACGAAGTAGATCTTGGACTTGGTGGCGAGTACCTCGTGGAGGCGGACGATGTTAGGGTGGTGGAGGCGGCGCATGATGGAAATCTCGCGCTTGATGTTGGAGAAATGGCTTGTGGCGGAGGAAGAGGAGGAGGAGGAGGAGGAGAGCCTCTTCTTGTTGATGACCTTAACAGCCACGCTCTGGCCGGTGCGAACATCACGGGCGTAGTAGACCTTGGCAAAGGCCCCACATCCGAGGAGGCGTCCGATCTCGTATTTGCCGAACAGGGCGTTGGGGTCATGGCTGATCCCATTAATTACGGTAACAGGGGCATGTCCGATCTCTGGTGCCATTCCCCCAGAGATGGAACCTCTATGAGCTCGTTCAGAATGTAGCACTAGGATTTCCTTTCTGGAATGAAGGGCGCCGGCCGGCGTTGGGGAAGCAGGCTCCTCTTCTTGTGTATATACAACTAATTGATATTATTGATACTGTGGATGAATGCGAATGAGGGCTGAAAGAAGAGAGAGAATTTGGCTGCTGCTTTCCTTTCTGAATTGCAAGAAGCTAAAATGAAAAGGTAGGAGTTGGAAGGGAAAAATGTAGGCGAGTATTGATATTGCTAATTAACGCTGTCGGCAGGAGGAGAAGAGATAGAATTATGGGATGGGGAAGAGGAAGGGGCGGCTCGGCTGGCGTGTATTATTATATATAATAAAATTTTAATTTTGGAAAAAGGAATTGGCATATGCCACGTATACGCGCTTGCATACGGTGATGTGATGAAGAAGCTTCCTTCATATCTATCTCGTTAAGTTTCCTAATTTTTATTTCTATTCTATGGCCGGCCGAGTTTGACATCAACTACAGCCGTACACGTGGTGCTATCTCCATGCTGACACTGCCGTATTTGGGCAAAATTAGTCACGTCATTTGCCCTGCTTGCTCAGCTACCCCTCTTTCCTATCTGGAAAGTACTATATCTTCCCATTCCCCTCGCCACACACCATCTCCACCGCCCACCCGCCACAGCACCATGCCTTTTGAGGACCGAAATGATCGTTTTCTTTTCTACAAAATAAGAATAGACAATTTCAGAATCGCCCAAGAAAGAAAGAAGGGGGTTTTCAGATTTTCATTTTTACGATCTATAATGAGAGGGAGGAGCAGCGCACTTTATCGTTGATTGGAAAATTACGTACGTCACCTCCCAACTTTCCATGTTCACAATCCCTCTATAAATTCATTCACTTAAAATTCTTAAAATTGACATTTTAATCGTTACATTTTCCCCCTAAATTTAAACTCCGCCTGAATTAAACATAATTTTAGTTTTTTGAAATTGCAATTCATATTTTTGATAAAAATGTAATATCTTTTTGCCTTCTCTTTACCTATGCCGGTAGGCTGTTCTCAGGGGAAAGGAAATGCCATCAGAGAGTGGAGAGAAAACAAAATTCATTAAAAGGATAATTAACTCTCTAATATGTTTATTAATTCACTGAACTTTCCATCTGTTCACATTGTAAATGCAGAAGGGCATGAGTTTCCCTCCATCATTAGTAACACGTGTAGATAATATACCTGTGTGCTGAAGAAGACACGGTTGCGTATAGACAGATAGTTCTCTCTCTCTCTCTCTCTCTCATACACACAGAAGGGGCCGAGAGAAAACTAATTGAATACATGAAGACTAGCAGGTTTGAACGAACTATGATATAATAACTTGGGAGGACCAATTGGCTTGATATCTCTTGTGACCAGACGAGAAGAGGAAGAGAGTCAGACTTTGCCAGCGAACGCTTCCATATCCCTTGCATATGTCTGTTATTAATTTGCAATCTTCGCCCGCTCCTTGTATTGTATTTATTTATTAAGTTGTGTTAGGCGAGTAAAAATGAATGGACAAATGGGTGACCACCTGCGAAGTACTCTTGTTACACCCCCTTCTCGTGAATGCCTGTTGCCTTTAAAAACTAAAAGTCGATTATCCCATTAATTGGAAAATGAAATCAACCTTTTTAGAATAATTAAAATAAATTAGTTGAAATAAATCAATATAACATATTATTAAATAATTATATCTTATTTTAAATTTTATAAATATAAATAATTTATCTTAGATAATTTTATCTCATAGATGAACTCGAACGGTATTATTCATGATCTAATAACTTCTAAATTTTATTTATACTAAAAACAAATAAATGAAAATGGGAATGGGATGTTAATTACCATTATTTAATTTGGTTTCATTTCTAATATGGATGGAATCAAATCAAATACAACAATTTGTTTTTAATATTGATGGAAGTGATGAAATCTGATGAAAAAAGATGAGGTAATAAATCACTAGGTGGTTCTAGTAGAAACTATCTTGAGGATTTTTTTTTTAAGAACTAACTTTTCAGATATGGGATTTAACAACAACATATTTACTCTTGGAGAAATAATAGATGTGGATGGATTACAACTCATTAGACAGCGCTTAGAGCGTGCAACCGCAAATAAATCTTGGTGACTAAATTTCCCTAGAGCAGGAATAACCTACTTGCCTGCTATAAGCTTTTATCACAGTCCTATCTCACTAAAGCTACGGAAAAGTACTAAGAATAAACCCACGGTGTTTAGGTTTGAACAAGCATGGACACCATGCCCCGCATGTAAATCAATAATTAAACTTCATGGGAGACATAAATTAAAGGCTCAAAATAATATAAATTTACTCAAAGAATTAAAGCGACCAAAAGGGCATTAAGAGAACGGAATAAAATAACATTTTAAAACCGTGATAATCCGATACGGCAAACACTTAATGATATTGATGAACTACTACAAGGTGAACCCACGATAGAAAATAGATAGGTTGAAGTAGAACTACACATCCAAGCTGCAAGAGTTCATAAAATGAAAAGATATAACCTGAAGACAAAAATCTTGGGAATTATGGTTAAGAAGGGGATTATAACACCAAAAATTTTCACTTATCAACCGTAATTAGAAGATCAATTAATCATATTTTAGCAATAAAGAATGAAAATAATGCACGGGTAAATTATTCAAATGAAATTGCCTACTATGTTGTTAGAAATTACAAACAACTATTTACATTCACGGAGCTCAAATTCTCCAATGACACAGTTGATCTTATTGAGCCAATACTAAATGACCAAGATAATTATTCCACAATCGAAATTCCCACTTATGAGGAAATATGAACTCACTCAAATCTCCTAGCTCAGATTGGATGCCGGCACTATTTTATATATAAAATAAATATTGGAAGATAATCAAGGGTGATTTTATCTCCTCCATCCAAAATTTTTTTCAACTCTGATTTTTTGCTGCAGCAATGGAATTCGACCTTCATAACACTAATCCCGAAAAAGAAAATTGCAAATCAGTTTAATGATTTTCATTACAAAGTGATATTTAAGCTAATAGCAAATAGGATCAAACATTTATTGAATAGAATAATTTCTCATAACCAAATAGCTTTTATAGTGGGAAAATTGATCGATGAGAATGAAGTATTAGCACAAGAAGTCATTCATATAATGAATAAATCAACATCTAGAAAGGCCGGTTAGCCATTAAAATGGACTTTTCAAACCTTTATTGAAACCATTTTAAAAAAACTCGATTCCATCCCACCTTCATCAATTGGGTAGTGCAATGTATCACCATACCCTCTTTCTCCATTTTAGTTAATGTTCTCCTCCTCATAGCTTCTTTAGAGCTCATAAAGGACTAAGGCAGGCCATTTTTTTTTATTTGCACCACGTAATATCTCGAATTATTTGAAACGCTCCTTAAAACTAGTCTGTGGTCTAACTAGAATTCCTAAGAAAATTCCCGTCGACCCTTCCAATTTAATATTCGATTATTGGATCACCCACTTTGGTGTTAGTGAAAAAATCATTAATTCAATCCCAAGTTGATTAAAGCAGGGAGTGGTTTAGAAATAATTGCGAATAAATCGGGACTCTTCTTCTCCAAAAAGGTTAGAGGTGATGTTAAAAGTAGTCTTAGGCAGATCTTCAATATGAAAAACATTGGGTAAGATAATAAATATCTAGTCAACCCGTTGTTTCTAAAACCAAAAAAAAAAGTTGGAATCTTTTGAGTTCATAATTGATAAAATAAAAAGGGGAGACAGGTGGTTGGAAAGCTAAAACCCTTTCATGGATTAGTAGAACTACCTTAGTAAAGTCTGTCCTTAATACCATTCCAATATGTGCTACGAACGCCTTAAAATTAACCAATAAAACATGTAATAAAATTTACAGAGTAACTAGAGACTTTTGGTGGGGCAAAAAAGAAGATTCTATAAGATATTTCACCCCAATAAGATGGAATTCAATCTGTCAACCTAAGGGCAATGGGGGACTTGGTTTCGGAAAGGCAAAGGACATGAATAGGGCAATGATTTCTAAAATGGCTTGGCACCTAACTATTAATAATGGCAAGTTAGCTGCTGTGATGCTTAAGAACAAACATGGAAATTTGATGAATAAAAAAGCTATGAGTCCAAACAATTGCTCTCCCGTCTCGAAATCCTTGCAAATTTGTAAAGACACAAATTTGATGTAAGCTAATAGGAGATGGAGAGGATACAAAAGTATGGATTCAGTCCTAGATTCCTACGGCCTCAATTTTCAAGCCTAGGCCCAATTTTGATGATATGGCAATAGATAAGAGACCTGAGGGTAAAAGCTCTAATTACAAATAATCTCTAGAGCATGGAGATAATCATGAAAGCCTTTGATAGTAGTATAATATTCAATATCCAAAAAATCTCACTAGGAACTACATTTGTTAAGGAAAAATACATTTGGCTGAAAACTAAGTCATGTCAATATTCTACTCAGAGTTTCTACCTAACTGAAGAAATGTAAATTTTGGAAAATATTGTTGGACTTAAAAATTAATGACATATTAAAACTCTATATTTGGAAAATAGCCGATGATTGTCTCCCATGGGCGTATGCAGACAGCACGACTTGCCCTCTATGTGGTAGTGGACTTGATGGCTTTACTCACCCTTTCGGCTCGTATCCTTTTGTTAGAATTAGTTGGAGAGAATCTGAATGGGATTCCTTAATTGTAATCCTCTGGATTGGAATGGTGATTCAAAACAACTAATGGACTTTATTATATCTCATCTAGGTATGAACTTAATTATTGCATATTTAAGATTATTCCCTTTATTTGAAGTAGTGCGTTACTCTTGCTTGGGGAAGGGAGAAATGTTGCTCTTCAATCTGGACGCACTAGGGATTTGACTGAATTCTTGCATTTTGTCCTCATGAAAAACCTTTTCACTAAATCTACAATTAATAACTTTTTTTAAATTAGACTTGAAAGAGGTAGGTGAACAAGATGACTACATTCGGGTTCCAAATCAAAAAGGTGATTTTTTTGTAAATTTATTTTTCAAATACATAACATACTCATGAATTTAAAATAGAATATGAGAAATATAAATAAAAAGGTATCTAGTATTCTATTATGAGAATTGAATTCATACAATCTTTTGATTGTCAAGCCAAGAGTAATACCACTACACTAAATCCTATTTTTCAGTAAAATCTTTTTATATGTTTGATCAAAAGACCAATTTCAATGACAAACAACACAGATTCTGAACTATGGAAAACAATTGGAAATTAAAACTATACTTAAGGTTTAAAATCTTCAGCTTGAGATTGCCGAAATCAGCTCTGCCCTAGTTTACATATTCGGGGAATGTGTCTCCCATGTAATTCCAGCTTCAATGAAGAGGCTCACCACCTTGATGATTGTCTCTTTTATCGTGTTGCATAGAGAGAATCACTTTGGAAAATCTTGGATGTTATTTATTTGGGCAGTTCCACTGAACAAATTATTTGTTTTTTTTTACTTCTTCTCCTTCATTTTTCTACAATGATATTGATAATAAACACGATTTTCAACTTTTTGGTGCCATTTTACTCTATTCTTAATGGGATTATAGGAATAAAGTCTTTTATTCAGAATGGAAACCTGATTTGTATAGCTTGTTGGATAGATTGAGAAAGATTTTTTTATGAGCACAGTAAAACATGATGATGGGCCGAACAAGTTGCAAACAATTATCCCATGCCAAGCTGATCAAGATATAGAGACTTATCTGATGCAAGTTTAGGTGATAATACGCACTGATGCAGCATTTACAAAGTATGAAGCATGCTCTGCAGGAATTGAATAGATAAATCGGGTATTCTTTTGTCTTGATTCCAAAAGGAGAGGCCTTACTCACCAACTAGTGATGAAGCTAACACTATGCATTTGGCTCCATCATTAGCTACTTCCCAGCCATGGAATAAGGTGTTGCTTATATCATATTTTTCAGGTGTTGCATCTACAGTTAATACAGGTTAATATGCTTCTTGGGAAGCTGAGATTATGATTGACATAATTAAACTTGTGTTGAAGTTTTTTGCAAAGGATAAGGTGGGATGGGTTAACAGGGAAAAGAACAGGGAAGCCTATGATATAGGACAATATGGCATTAGGTCTCAAGAAGTTGGTTTATGTACTTTTAATGGTTATCCTATACATTTTACTTCCAATAATTAATGCATTATGAATTACTCAGCAAAAATACATACATATATATATTCTTACATTTTGTTCTTATGATTCTGTAACTAATGATAACTCTGATGTTTAATTAGATTTTGCCACTGTCACTGATTTTGAATGAATCCTATGGGCAAACTAATAATTTGGTTGAGAATTTTGAGGCAGATGCAGCTGTAACTTCTTGGGCATGAGGAGATAGAAGAGATGGAGGGTCAATACACATATTCACAAATGGGGCCTATGCTAGCAATGGAATGACGGTAGCTGGAGCAGCTTTTGAAGGAGGCCAAATCAAGCTTTACTGGGTAAAGAAGGGCCATCCTCATTCCCCCGCTCAAGCCGAAGTTTATGCCTTGCTAACAACAGCAAAAATTGTTGTGAATATGTGTTGGTCTTCTGTCATTTTTATATCTGATGTCTGAGAGGTCGTTTTGAATGTGAATAGAAACCATAATCTGCCTTGGGACTGTCAACATATTTTGCAGGGCTTTTGGTCTGTGGCTAGCTCATTCTGTACTTGGTCATGTTTGGGCTTCTAGAGACAAGAATGAAACTGCCCATAGTTTGTATAGAAGGGGAACACTCTGTCTATTTTTTATGGGAGTGAGTCTTCCTATTCTTTTGAATGAATAAATGGATGCCTTTATTGATTAAAAAAAACTACAAGTTCGCCCTTAATTAATTGGTCTCCCTAAAATTTGAAGTTATCAACGCTTGGCTTTTCTAGCTAGCTGTCTCCTGATGTACGAGTTTTGGGAGAAGGGCATATATCTAGTGGTGCTTCTGTTCCTTGGTTTGATGGGCTGTGGCGGACGATCCACTAGGCCCTTCCCGCGTGATTTTTGACAATGTAACAGTCTCGTGCCCAGAGGACTAGATTTTGTTGGAAGTTGGGCCTCTTCTTATTGGTTCTAAGCAGCCTGTTGAGGAAATCCATCCCACCCCTCCGGGCTTTCTTATTATTGTAAACATCATCTCTGAATATAACATTGTTGATCGGACTAGGAATAGGAAGGGTCGGGCAGGTGGGAATGGAAAAGTGACCGCAAATTTTATAAAGGCACGTTATTGTTTTTGTCGTTGTGGATTAGCTGGTTGAATGTGACCCATAGTGATGAGAAAAATACTATAACCCTATTGTTGCCCACCCATCCTCAGTGGGGTCAACAATTGGCAGCCACCGACAAATATATTTTTGGACATCTTACGTTAGATGGTTGTCGAAACTCTGGGAGTTATTTTGGACATCATCTCTAATTATGCTCGCTATGACTCTAACCAATTTATGTTTGACAATTTCATCAGTCTCCAAAACTCAGATAAACCAAAATGTTACCGTTCAAATTTTTGTATTGGGGAAATATTCAATCATCCCTCCGCTCATTGAGATTCCAGAGAGTAATTAGTTAGAGGAGTTGTGATGATCGCTGTATATATATATATATATATCATGATCAGTTGATCATCATGGCTTCTTACTAGTAAACAAATGGTGGATCTTTTGTAGCTAATACTGCGAATGTTAACTGCTATATATATATATATATATATATACACGAGTTCCTCCAATCCTGCCACGGCCGGCACTACCGTGTACGTATGGAAGATCCAGTATAATTAACGAGCTCCAATCTTTACTGCTGAAGAAGAAAATATTATGAATTTATGAAGATAAATGGGTTCTGTGAATTTATAACTTACTCCATGCAAGTGGACGTGGCTTGAGCCTAACGCTAGAAAATGTGGAATTAATTATGCGTTATAGGATATTAATTGAATATTTATCCGAGGCCAATGAATCAGTGCAAAAAGTGTATTCTATAAGGGCTTGACCTCAAGGACAACGCATTAATTGAGGCATTTTCCTTTCGGATTTTTCTTTTCCAATTTCAAATAACGGACCTTTTTGGGTAACGTAGCACTTTACCATCAGATAAATAGCCTTGGGACCGTGAGAGGTGAAGGAACTCTTCGATGCCCATGCCAGTGAATATAACCACATTGTAACTTGGGGGAACGGTCACTACTTATGTTCCTAAAGAAGCAATTTCCACCATACCATACCATCCATCCACAAATTCCATATAATTAGATTAGCTCTGTCAACCATGTTTCTCTCTTTTTATTAGTTTCTCTCTTCTTTTTTAACGGTTACCCCTTTGATATGCCAAAGCAAAACATAGATAATGTGGCATCTAGTATACGTACGTACTAACTACCCACTATATATATATATAATATGATCTCATATACACAATCTAGAGACCGATATGTTAAATATGTTCACCTACTAGAGTACGCGTAACCTAACCTAATCATGATAAAAGTGAAAGTAGAAACCAGAGAAAAAGGCCAGGGTGAGAAGCAAAGAAAAGGAAATGATCTCGCAACTTAATTACTCACTATCTAGCTGAATAACTAAATAGAGCGCATGCACCGGCAGCGAAAATGAAACGCTGCCGGAGTCAGCGCCGAACACCCCGCTTACTGTATCCTAAATGATGACTGCTTATAACTAATCGATTATTTTATTGGCTTGCATGGCAACCGGAGGTGTTGTTGGAGGCAGAGGCGGATGGAGCACTCATCAGGGCATGAAGAGCTTGTTGCCGCATTCACACCTCCATGCTTCGGGGTAATACTCGGCCGTCACGGGCGTCCCTGGTGGCACCGGCACCTGAACTGGCTTGCAGGGAATGCACTTGTCGCACTTCCCCGTGCACCGTGGCGGTGATGACCCCGGCCCACTTAATTTTCGTCTGTTTTTGCTGCTCATCCCTAGCCTTGTACTCCACCTTGTCTCAACTACATCACTCATAGCCCCAGCTGCTTCCTCTGTTCCCTTCGCCTCCTCCATCATCTCTCTGATCGCCTTGGATTCCTGCATGCAGTCGCTGAATAAGCACTTACCCTGACATTATTTAGAATTTTGATGATATAATATTGCATGGTAATTTGGAATAAAAGAGCGGGAGCAAAGTTCCGATTGACGCGCTGACACGGGCAGTTGTGCGGGTGCTAGTTACCGAGACAGACCCCTCTCACTGCCCCACCCTTGTGAAACACGACAAGAAAACACCCCCAACACCAAGGGACAACAGTCGTTTGAATTTTTTATTATTTCATCTAATATAATCTAATTGTGCATGCAAAAGCAAAACGTGCCTTATCATGAAATGGACAGTTTAGTCGTAGACATTCCTCATCAGGTAACTCAACTTCAGTGTTAGATGAGATCTAAACTAATTCTCTGTATTTCCCCCCTTTTCTCACGCTTAATTAAGATCAGAAAGATGAAAGAAAATTGAGTGGTCCACTCCCCCGCCATGTCGAAGCACTTGTCCTGTGGCTCCGGTACACCAATGGCAAAAACGGTGGGTGGGTTTGGGAGGTTTATGTACTCCGTGCATGCATCACCTAAACTCAGCTCAGATAAGGTCAGATCAGAGCATACAAGACAGTCCAGGGAGTGGAGAGGGGCCAAGTAGGGGTCGGTTCCCCGCCGGCCCCGCCACTCAGTTGCTGCCGGGTCTTTTCCCTCTGATCTACCTCCAGTGCATTGGCCCCGCCCCAAATCAATATGACTCTCAAAACTGAACTGCAAATGAACATGGAGCCGCTTGCCAGAAAAATTCAAATTATTCACTCTATGTGGGACTAAAAAAATTATCACGCCATTTCCCTCCATCATATTGATCATTCATTCTCTAATATGCATTAACCCCTAATTATAAATCACTCTGTCTCCCATTCGTGCATTCTATTGAGAAGCAGCAACAAACAAAATATTGAATGAGGAAGCAGAAAAGAGAGTTGGCTTTCCATATAATGCACTGGCATAATTGATATATTTGTCTATTCTGCTAATTCATCATGTAACCTCTACAGTGACAGATCTTCTATCAACTAGCGCATCCACGACCCACCTGCAGATCCCGGCGTGCTTTACTGGCCAACGAACGCCAAATATCTGCAACTGTAACAAGTGGAGAAGAGGAACCTGCATAATTATTCAAAAATGAAAAAAGAATAGTATATTGCACCTCTAAGAAAGTAATGAATCTGTAATTCCAGAAATTAGAGGACAATGATTTTCTCCAAATACCTGCAGATAAATTGAGATACTATAGAGTAGAACCAGGGAGAGGTATTGAGTCTAAGAATAAGAAGAAAAAGGCGAAAAAAGGAACTTGTACCACCTGATGATGACCACGAGGAGGAGGAGGAGCCGGAGCCGCTGCTGCTGCTGTCTCCGGAGATGGTGGGGATGGAGAGAAGGAGGACCATCAAGGCCCGTAAAAGCAAATGATTCCTAGTGCCAACGATGTACCTCAGCCTCTTCCTCTTCTTGCGGCAGTACTGTTGCTCCATCTATTTATAATCGTTCACTAATTCTACTATGCGTACTACTAGTACTGCTGCTGCAACATGTAATTGAGATATACAGGGTAAACAATCCTCATCAACGGGCAGGACACAGACACAAGACTGGATCACTGAAGATTGGGGAGAATAGTTCTGATACTCTGTAGAGTCTAATATCTCTCTCTATGGGTATGGAGGTTTCTTAATTTGTTGAATGAAATTCACACTCCTCCCTGGCTTGCTAATTTCATCTTTTGATCTCTCTGCCCCTCTCTTTTCTCTCTCTATGCCTTTCTCTCTGTTCGATGAAGGTTCATGGAGGCTGGAAATGGCAGTGTAACAGTTGAGGAGAGGAAATATAGGTCCGCCGGAGATGATATATGGAGGAAGAACGCGGTAGTTGAGGTTGAAATTGGAAAGAAAAGGGGCCGATGATGATGACAAAATCAAATGGTACGGATGATGGAAGAACTGTCCTTGAGTTGCCACTTCTAACGAGGGAGGAGGAGGGGGAGGCGGAGGAAGATGTTTTTTTTTTTAAAATATATGAATAGAGGAAAGAGAAGAAGATAGAAGAAAGGAAAAAGGGCGCCGCGGGAAAGGAACGAGAGAGAGAGAGAGAGAGAGAGAGAGAGAGAGAGAGAGAGAGAGGGGAAGGGGATCGATCACCCAGGTCCCAGGTAAATTCAACCCCAGAGACACCTTTCTCAAACATTTTTCAAATACAAAAGTGATTACGAGGGGATCAGGTGAGTCTGGTCAGCATGTCCTGCGGCTATTACGTCTAACAATACTGATAATGATTTTGATGATGATAATAATAATTATTATTATAACAGTTATTCTTCAAAAGTAAAAAAAAAACAGTTATAATGTAGAAAAAAAAGGGGGAGGATGACATATTACACACGAGGGGCAACAAAGACTGAACGCAAAATGGAGAAGGCCTTTCCCCCAATCTCAGTTTACCCCCTTCTTCTGTGCTCAAATCTTCTCGGTTTACTTTTGTAAATGCTCGCTCTTCCGACAAATATCTCTGTCTACGGCCCAAGATGATAAGAGCCAAGAATTCCCACGAGTCACATTGGAAAAGAAATATATAGAAGAACTCGATTCAGTCATACTGACTAATAATTTTATTATAAATAATACGGCACAATAGGAGTAGTTTCCTTAATTTTCCCGATAAGCCTAACTGAGAAATCTAAGGGTTCAAAGCAATTAACATATAATAATAAGTAGTGTGCGATGGATCTTAATCTTTATTTTTTTTATTATATAATAGATTTATTTATCTAAAATAAAATAATATAAGTGCTGTAAAAATAAAGAGACGTAAGAATTCTAAAATAAGAATTAAACCCACAATTTTTTAATTATAAAATCGATAACAATACCATTACATCAAGTCTCATTTCTCATTCTCATCTTTATCTTTTCTTTTTTGCTGAGTGTACCTTGTTCTTTATTGGAGACTGAGAAGTTACGAATTTAGTTGGAATATTAATAGCTAACCAAGTATTTGATTGTATGTTTATTTTTTATTATATATAATATTTATAAATTTAGAATGTAATAGGAGGAGGAGAAATGAATAAAGAAAAATAAAAAGTGATATAATAATAATCAAATTTATAATATTTTGGTTATTAAGTCGAGAGTGAAATACCCTTCTTGACAATTGTATGTTTTACCATATAATAAGGGAGTGCTGGTGAATGTACGTGTTGGAGGTGTTACAAGAAGACCATGCTGTCCAAGACAAGCCCTCGATACCTACATGATCTAATATGTAATATATAATATACATGAACATATACGGTTTTTTCCAACTTCATGAAGGTAAGTCTTAATAATTTTTCCTTGAATAAGGATTCCACGGCCAAGCATGCTTATGTATATATATATATATATATATATTCCACATAAATATGTATATTCTGTGAGCTCTTTTGGTATTTAGATGATTAATTCCTCTATATGTATACCGCAGTTGGACTACAAGTATGTCATGGATGGTGGGTTACGAAATTTCACTTTTTAAGTAGTGCCACTAGCGCGCCCGGAGAACAAATTGGCGCTCCCTTCATCTATCCATATTATTCTATTTCTCCCCGTATAAGTATGCACGTCATTCTGAGTAAATAGCTGAATCATAATTCTTAAACCCATTCCCCAAGTCTCCCTCACCGAATTTATTAATTATTCTTTTTTTTTTCTAAATAAATGATTAATTATTTAAAACCCGAGTGATATAGAAAGGAAAGGAGTGGCCTGATTTTTAATTGGATTTTCATTTATTCATTAAAAAAAAGAATTTGATTTTGGTTATATTAATATAAATCACATACCATAAATACATTAAACAATATATGAAAGCATAAATATCATGATTATATGCAGACATATATTAAAAGAGTAATGAATGAAATAAGTGAAGTGATGTGATGTGATATAAATGAAAGGGTACATGCATGCTCGGATCACATCGCAGTCAAGATGAGTCATGGGAAGTGAAAGAAAAGAGGATGTTGCAAACATGTAAAACGAAAAACAAGATGGTCGAAAGAGATGTGGCAACCAAAATTCAGGCATGTTTAAGGGAACCCATCATCAGTAGCCTGAAAGAGATTGATGCTTGCCCAACAAAAAGGCATGTTCCTGCAAAAACCAACCCACCCCACCCCACCCCACCCCACCACAGCGATATATACATATATATATGATATATGTTTTAACACTTTATACTTTTTGAATTGCACATATGTTATTAACTAATATTCTTATGCTCACTAGCTTGGTAGTCCACGTACTTTTTATACATGCATAGAGGCATATAATTTTGTGAATAAACCCATCATACCCTAAGGATCTATGGAGAAAGGCCATAGTGTGTTTTTAAATAAGGACATACATACGTACACATACCGAATGGAATAAATGAAAAAAAATCATCTATTCTCTCTTTGCAACAAAAACGGAAGGCTGTTTCATTGAAAGGATTTTTTTTAATTTTAATTTTGTTTTTTTGTTTGTATGCATTTGTATTCAAATGTGACTCTGAAACGATTCCTATCTTTTCTCTGTGTGTTGGTTACTAGGACCAGCTATAGTTTGCGCTTTCCCTTCCTACTTATTTATCCATGTCCTCCACAATTAGAAGGATCATCAGTTTCAAAATTGACCGTTGCCTCACCTCACCTGCACCAAATTGATGGTGATTGAATTAACATATATACATACATATATATATGGGATTGCATGTAATTCTGCTGCATCTCTCAACAGCCCCTTAAATGTATGTTCGCATAGAATATTTGGTTTCGCCCTCACAAGATCAGCAAATTGTTTTTCTTAAGTGAATTATTTCCTTGATGTAAAACTTGTTACAAAATTTATCAGTTTATAAAATAATTCTAAGTGATGTGGAAGCCTAGGCAAAGTGATACCTCTATGTTGAACTAATTCAATGATTCTACCAATTAAAATTTCTTCCCCTAACAAAATCAATAAATTATTATTTCACCCTTGTTAATGTTTCTCATAAATAAATATATTTCTATCGATGGGAATAAGGCAAGCCTGTTATTGTCGAATGGACCATTTCATACTAATGTTACTTGCCTAGCTTCTCATCTTTGGCTTGAAGTACATACACATATATGATATAAGATGGCAGACATGTATCTTAGCATACTATATATGTGTAGACATCGTTTTATCTAGCTAAGAAGACTCGATCATGCAATTGCAAGGCATGAAATGTCATGCGTATATATATGAATGCAAATATAGGTGTGATCCAACCTCATGAATAATCAGATCAAGCCAACAGGAACCATGAATAATTTGATCCAACCCATAACACCACGCCAACACCCCCCGCCCCCCACACAACCCTTTTCCCACCATCCCATTTGTAGGTAGCTCTTTCAAGCAATTGAATATATATATATATATATGTAGTTGTTTACGTATCTATCCTGCCATTTTAAGGTTGAGGGGGGTGTGAATGGTTAATACTAATTTCTTTCCATTCTTATACAATTTTTGAACCTCTATTGCTCCCTCCTTTTACAAGGCAACTGAGTTTTTGTCTTGACCATGTACATGTCATTGTATATAAAGAGAGAACGAGAGTTAGAGTTGTTTAATTATTTAATTACCATGATACGGCACTTCAATAGACACACAAACCACCGGGTTCTTATATAGGCGTAGATAAGATAAAAGATTTCTATTGTCTATCATAGCATTTACTTGATCACTTCTGTGTATGTACATATACACTATATGCTACTCATGTTATATACTATACATAATATCTCAATGAAATTGATTAGAGATAATAGTCCAAATGTAATAACTAAACATAATTTCTTGTAAGAATTGAACGATAAAATTGAGAAGTATAATTTAAATGTAAAAAAATAAAATATAAATATAATTAGTTACATTTTTTAAGTTTTAATTATGATTTTAAGAGTTTTTTTTTTTACTATTTGATCCTTATTTCTTATCTTTTATTAGTTAAATAAGAAAATTTGGAAAGTATAAAAATAAAATCAACTACCCGATTTGCTTAACTAGTGTAGATGACTGGTCTCTCACTGCCTAGTGGACATACACATATTATCATAGAGTCACAAATTTTGCTTGTGTAGCCCGGATCGGAAGTAGTCAAGATGGGCTGGGCCTCAGTTTGCTTGGGTGATACCACCTGGAGAGGCGCAAACTTTTATGATCAACAAGGCCTTGCATGAGATCATGTGACTTTGTAGTTTGTCCAAGAAAGCAAGCCGAAAAGTCCAATAAATATAATAGAATCCTTTCCCATCCTATTGTAATGCAGTCCAACTTTCCTTGTATCATGACTAATACTGACGGAAATTATTAATACAATTATAATTTTTGCACGGCTACATGTACTAATACCTTGCCCTCACTCCCAGACTTTCAGGTCGAGGGGTTCCATCTCTGCCATACACTAAGCATACGGGGAGGAGCGAACAGGGGGACATGGAAAGGCAATATCGTTGGCAAAAACAATTCAAATTATCAGAAACCTTGCTATTTGTCTGCTGTAATGGAGGTCGATTCTGGAGAAGCGCAGATGAGAATATTATGTATTAGAAGAAACACCGACGATATGGCAAATAGCTCAGCGAAAGAATCTCCGCTTCAACAGAATATTTTTTAGTGAAGAATGCAGGACCATACAGGAACAATCTACTATAATTTTATGTTTGGTAGAAAAAAAAATGTAATGGAATGGAATGAAATGAGTTGAGTAGAGCAAAAATTTACTAAGCATTATTAATATTATAGCATTTTATTACATCCAACTCATTCCATTCCGATCCAATCCATTCATTCTCGCCAAACATAATATAAGAGTCTGAGAGTCTCTCCCTGCTACCATAGACCGCAATCTTCTTCCAGTGGTCAAGCCTTCCTCTTGCAGCAAGATTTTGTTTATCACAATAGTAAGTAACAATACATTAACAAAAACGAGGTGGGGAAAGACCAAAACGCTCGGTAAAACTACTCTTATGCTTTTCCTGCAGATGCCGAAATTTTACAGAGAGTCCTGAAAATCTCAGCAGTTTTTAGCTACAACCTGCCCATAAAATGTCTCACTAGCCACCATCAGCACTGGAACTTCTTCCAGGCAAATGCTTCTTAACCTTACAAAAGGACAATCCAGTGACTTTACGCATGCAGGTCCTTGTTTGACTTCCACACTGGGGCTTTTGCTACAACACCATCACCTAATGTGGCTCCATTCTCCATGCTTATCAAAGGGTCTGTTTCACTTTCCTTCGGCTACAAACATCATTAAGGATCATGTTTTCAGCAAAACAGATTACAGCCTCACGCTCTTAACACTATTATAGCATAGACGAGGGCATTTTGCATCTTTCAATGCACCCATAAAAGAATCTTCTCATTATGAAGCTCAACTAGAGGACATCTAAAGGAGCTCTTTCCACAACAAGTGGGACTTCCGAGAATTGTTTAAGAAAGAAAATTCTAAATAAGACAGAAAAAATAGTATCAGGAAGAGGAAGTACCTGGGCCAACTGTGTGGTCACTTCACTGGTCTTTTGTTGGCTCTCAACTGTGCAGTTGTAAGAATAGAGTACCATCCCAACTACAGCAATCAAGATACCCAAAATATTGCGCCAGCTAAATGGGTCATGAAGCAGGACATAGCCAAATGCCAAAACTAGACAAGTCTTCAGATGCCCGAGGACTTGATAGGTTACTGGAGATGTCTTTCCAATGACCAAAAATGTACTGAAGTTCACAGAAACAGAAATCAAGCAGGACAGAACAATGAAGAACTGCAGCCAAGATCAGAAATTTCATCAGTAAATTCCATCATTATCATAATATGCAAGAAAGAGACTGATCAAAGGCTGGAAGCCTCACCAGCACTTGAGGGGTATACTTGAAAGCAAAGACATTCTGATTAGTCAAGAGACCATCGAGGAAAGGGCCAATTACAAACAAAGTTATTGCCTGGTAGGGACACGATTGATATAGGAGCTGTGTTGAAGACACTTTGAACTTCTTCTGGATGGTATTTGTCATCTAGATATATGGTTAAGGTATTACAAAGAACTTGCCTGACAGAGCGATAGCCCCACAAATGTTAGTAGATCCCACGCAATAAAAATTTGAAAATGCATCAATGTTTCGAATCACTTCAACAGGGTGCCAGAAAATGAATCAATTAGGCAGTAAGCAGCAAAGATCACATCTATCAAGGATACAATCTGAGCAATGCAAGTGGTGACAACTGCAAACAATGACAGGATAGAGCCCAAGGCATTCAGCTGCAAATCAGTAACTGTCGCAATACCAACACCCACAAGAAGGATCAGAAGGGATCCTTGTATGCTCTTACTGCAAATAGTAACAAAGGTGTTAGCAGTAACAGTAAACCAGTCAGATGATATTTCACTCTCAATATGAAAAACAATCTTAATATTGACTGCAGAATGATCACCATTACTTAGAACCAATCACAACAAAGTTGGAAGTCTCAGAGAAGGAAAATTATACCCGAGTCAGAATAGAAAATATGGTGTTATTCAATTTTTTTTTAATAATGACTAGTTTATTCCTGGCGCATCAACACCCCCACAAACCATGGATCTAGGTACGTATATGTGCTTGTGGATGTGTCAGTGGCATCATCAAGGAATATATGCCCAGGGGGAATAAGAAAAGATAGTCTTACATAGGAGCATAAAAAATTACTAACCTGAACTGCTTCCTAAAAAATAGAGTTTCCAGTAGAACGGTGCATGGAATAATTGCCAGTTTTGTCATCTGAGACATGAAGACCCAAAAAAAAAAAGGCAAATAGAAATAGGAGCATGAAAACTGAGTAATGAGGAAATAATCAAAATCCACAGAAAAATTAAACCAGAATAAGAAACACTCAAGTAAAAGTTGATATTAATACACTGATTTTAGCTCATTCTTCTACAAATCATGAATCTAAGATTCTATGTATCCAATAACAACACTGTAATTCCATCAAAATATTCTCTTGAAGCAACAAAGGATTATATAAGGCCAGTCTTCTCCAGCTATGGGCACTACGAATCCCTAACAGGTGCTTCTGCCCACTGCCCTAGGAGGAAGGAATTTTACCTGGTAAAAGCCAACGGAGTTGAAACCCAAGCTAAGGTTTAAAAGCCCAATTGAGATTCCATTAAGAATTCCAAATCCCATTACAGCTCTTGCATCGAAAGGCTTGTGCTCAAACAATTTCATCCACAATGCCACATGAAGAGAACAAAAGGTGACCAAAAGATGCCAGCTTGTCAATGTCGTGGCTGTAAAAGCAATAGAGATGTTACAAGTGTTGAACAGGATAGATTTTGAAATTCAACAGCATGAGTTCTAAAAGTTGTAGAACATGCATACCACACCCCAGGTAACTGAGAACTACTAAATCCAAAATGAGGGGGAAGAGACCACAAGTTTCAAATTGTTCAAATTGGATATCTCAAATTAGCATGGGTAACGTTGCCTCCAGCAAGCAGCAAATATTTGAGAACAATAACAGAAGTATGCTTGTCATTTCTTAGCCTAACGCCAAAGGCAGAGATATGTAATGATGTTAAATTTCGATTGGGGCAAAAACACAAGTTGAGTCTGAACCTTTCATGGATTTGTGAAATCACTAGAGCCTGGAGGGCGGCCAATACTTTAGAAATCAGAGAAACCGCCTCAGATTGTGGGACATTAACTGTTCTTGAGACACATTCGGATTGCAACAATTGCCAAGTAGCATAAGCACTGCCACTTTTATTATACTGAAACACAGGTCAGGACAGAGATAGAGACTCTACTGTCTAGTCGACAGTCAAATAGAAATAGGCAATGTGAGCTAGACAGCTGAGTGAATGGATGCAGTTTAGGCATAGGCATCAGATATAAAATAGTTAAATCAATGGGAAAATAATAATACACTCGGATGAAACGAAACACGTGACAAAATAAAGGAAATGGTGAGAAGCAAGGGAAAACAAAGAGAAGCTCAAGCTAAGGAAGAAAAATATAAAGACAGGAACAGTGCAGCTAAACGCATGACTAGTGCGAACGAATAACCCACCGAAAGTAAAGCCGAGGGTGCTGATAAGCGCCTTGTTGCAAATCACGATGGACACCGAGGAGATGACTGATAAACTCAAAGCCCCAACGGTCCCCAACTGGAAGCCATTGCCCTCACTCATCTTCAGCAGCTCGCCCTTTGATCTGTTCTACGATCCATTAGAGATTGGCCGCCAACACACAAAAAATAATGCCAACAAAAATACAGCAAATTTTTTTGCACATGAAATAAATGCCTACCTCTTTGGTAGCCGGAACCCCAACTCCCGGATAATTGAGACAAAACAGAATGAACCAGCCAACCTCTGACAACAGACAAACGAGGGAAAATCCACCAACAACACAAGTAAGTAAACCTGATTTAAAAAGAATTAGGCATGCAAAAAAACCCTAGATCTGCTATTGGAGAAGCATGAAAATCACATTAACGAGCATTACGTGTGGAGGGAGGAGGGGGAGAGAGAGATCAAAAGAGTAAGTACATCGTCACAGTCACCGTCAGCGTCACCGATCGATGAGAAGGAGAGGATTCAAATTGGGATCTTTGTTTAATACGAAGAGGGTGAAAGAGATGGAGATGGAGCTCGCATTGATTGGAAGGATGGAGATGTGACGGGAGAGCTAATTCTCCTCCATCAACCGTCAAGTAACAAGAGCAAAGTTCGCAAATTGAATAGAAGGGGAAGGATGGAGAGAAAGATATTGGGGATTAAACCAAAATTTTTAATTTTTTCATTGAAATGTTGACCCCTGCCTAGAGATCGGTTGTCTCCATTTTAACGCTGGCCAGGTAGAAATGAAATTTCTTTTTCTTTTTTTAAGAAAAAAAAAGAAAGAAAATCTTTTATAAGAGATGACAAGAGGGGCCGCCGACCGACGATTTTCACGTTCCAAGAAAATTTACTTTTATTCTTCAATTTTTTAAAATAAAATTTCACATATTAATCCATATTTAGGTAAGTTTAGCTCCCGTCACGGCCCAAATCTGAATGCATCCGTAAGATATCATTTAAATAAGACAACATGAGACGTGCATAGATTTGGCATATTAGATCTACCCCGGAACCGGTAGGAACCAACCGCTTGGATAGTTTTTGGTAAATTTCCAGTAGGTTATAAGAAAACATTTTGCACAAATAACTTGTCATGAACATTGGATTTATACCTTAATGAACTTTCATTTGATATAATTATGTACATTTAAAGAGTTTATCATATCCAAAATATTTAATAATTTATAGGTTTCTTTTATGGAAAATACCTAACATATAAACAAAAACTTACTTCAAATCAAACTATGGTACACTAAATTTGATTAACTATACTAACTTAATAAAAATTATGAATATGTTAAATTTGATTATTTATCAATAATTAAATATTAAAAAATAATAATCATATCACTACAAGGCACTCAAAACTTGTTATATAATACAAGTTCTAGTAAGATCTGGATCCTATTAAAAATAAGATAGAGTTGAGTCCATATTTTTGAAACTAATTCTATATAAAGTCTAGGTATCTACATTCAATCACTTTTAATCTACCCCTTGCCACCAGGACATATCAAGAAAATCCATCAAATGGGGCAAAACTCATAACAAATTTAAGGATGAATAAAAGTGTCAAATTTGAGGAAAAAACGGATTAATTTAAAGGGAGTGGAATCTCATAATTTTATAAATATATTGATAAAATAAGAAAATTTGTATATAAAATTTTAAAATTTATTGAGGGATTTTTTATTTGTTACATTATTATATTAAAATTAAAGTTGAATTACATTTAGTTTTTATGGGTAAAGTGTATTGTTATATTTGGTGAATATTTTAAATTATATGGAAAGTAAGTATAATGGTAATATTTTAATATTTATTGTGATAAGGAGAAACTTTAAATTTACCATTCAACCCTGTGCCAAAAAATTTTGAGAAGTTCATAGGAAAGAAATGAGAAAAACATGGGATAAACATGTAAAAATGTTTATAAGAGAATTAAGACAAGTATGTGAGGCCTTCTAAAAGAACTTTTCCACCATTTAGCTCGGAAAAGCAATTATCAGGAAAAGCACGAGGCTTGGTGAATATAGTTTGACCCGAAAACTTTGAAATACTTGATATTTATTATTTAAATAACATAAAATTGAGTGCATTCTCAAAATTTTTCTAAAAAAGATTGTTAATTACACCCAATCAAGCATGCTTTGAATTCAAGAAGACGACGGCTCCTCTTCCCCTATGCCCCCTTAAATCCATCCATTTCTGCCACAAGTTGAAATAACTTATGTAAGTCCTATAAATGGGTATGTAGAGGATCAAAAAAGAGATTGCTGGTTTTCTTCTTCTAATTTCTAGTAAGCACTCTTTGATGGCAATTCAACAAGAAAAGAAATATATATTCAACAAAAAATAATAGTAATAGGGAGTAGAGTTCAATTTTACTATATGAATTCCAGTATTATTTTGATTGGGTCCAGCTGGCCTAACTCAATAATATCATGCATAGCCCAAGATTTATTGTGCTAGAAGTTTATTGAGCAATGCTGGATAATTTTATCAGGCTTGTCGGACACAATGATTCATTGGTTGTGCCGGAGCCGATAAGAAAAATCATAAAAAAGGCTCTTAATCGAAGTCAAACTATTCTGTTGAGTGTTGACTTTGTCATCACGGTTTGCCTCCCCCTACAAGTCTCTCGTCCCTCCCAAAGCCTAACCCTGGTTTGCTCTTCACTGTTGCAGTGCTATTGCCGCCTTCCAATCCCCGTCTCGCCAATCGCCGGCCTCGTCCGGTCCACTCCAATTGGTGGTCGCTCGGTCCTAGCAAGCTCAGTTCTGTCGGTGGTCGACTGGCTCCCTCCTCATCTGTTCAGCCCTAACAAGCTGGGCTCGGAAAGAAGGAAGGGTTAGAAAGGGATAAGAAATATTTTAATAATTTTATTTTAATAGTATAATGGAGAGGGAAAAAAAGGAGTGTTAAAAAATTGTAAATAATCATTATACTTTTAAATTATTTTTAACTATTATATTTTATGAATTATCATTCTTTATTTCCTTAAAATTGGAGGGATAAAAAATATAATTATTAGAGGATACAAAATATGACGGTTATAGAGAGATAACCATCCTATTTTTTTTTAACAAAACAAGGAATTATTTATAATCTCTCTCTAATCTCTCAATCCAATCCAAACATAGGGTGAAGGGTTACGCTTTTGCTAGCACGATTTGCTACCCTAGTTTTGATATTCTTCACACGCTTGTTCTTCTAGCTTCTTCAGTCCTCTTTTAGTGGCAGCCTCCATATTTGCTCTTATTTTTAGCTATCGATACAACGTAAAGAGTTGCTCTTGGTTGTGACTCGTCCTTTATTAATGGACACCTAATCTGAATTTCACTTTACACCTAATCTATAGTTGTAGTCTTTTCATGCGATTCGTTGACTATGTAAACTTCAATGTTAGCTTTTTTTTTCTGGTAACCTATAGAGCTCTCAAATTTCCGGAGGCACCATCCCTTCTCCTTGTTGATGCAATATACGCACAAACTAAATCAAAAGTTTCATGAAGGATACACTGTAGCTCCAATCTGAGAGTTGCCGCTTAATATAGCTTTTGTTGATTCTAAAGAATACCAATAGTTAATATGGATAGATTAATAACTTATTGATTTCAAAGGAATATCTGGAAATTGATAAATAGGAGAAATTTAAAATTTTCATTTAGTTTATAATTAGTTTGATAGCTCATAGATTTTACAAATGCAATATATAGGAAACGGAAACTTTAGGTGCATAAAATAACACCAAATCAAAAAAATGATATATTTTAGATATATCTAAATATATTTATAGAATATTCAAAATATTAGATAATATAATTATCTAATATATATAGCTATAAATACTAAATAAATATAATATTATCTACTAAATATATCACGATATTCTCTCATATTTTGCATCATTCTAATCGTTCCAACGGATGGAGGGCTTGGTTGACATATCTGGTGGAAGTTGACTCATCGACTTTCAACTCAAAACTAAGTACAAACAATTGGAATGTCTTTGTTGTTACCTCAAGGTCGAATTTGCCAAAGAAGTATGCGGGGGTAGTAGGCTTCTAGAAGTGAATAAGAGTCAACGAATCATGCATCTCAATTTGACTCCTCTTAGAAGAAGTCTCTACAATCTCCTCCTTCATATTCTCGTTGATTTCTTCATTATAAATAAACAGGTTATAAATAGATGTGCTGTTCGAGCTCTTCATCATAAATAGGCTCTAAATCGGTCAGGGATCGTTAATGAGAAATATGCAAATATCGTTTCTTATCTCATAACAATATGTTTGAGGCATGTAATTAGGAGGTCCGATAAATACATCATGCTCAAAAGTTGGGTTCTCCATCTGTAAGGTCTGAGTCGACACAAACTATACGCGATTGGAGGGCTGCTAGCTGACGGGTCAGTTGGTCAATTTGCTAGTGAAGCTAGGCAATGGCCAACTGTTTAGCCAACTTCTCAATTTGTTGGCATAATTTTGCAATCTCATCTCTTTGGTAGACTTCCTGCGACAGGGCATTGAGGGCACATCTTCACGAAAGGGATTGTGTAAAATCTTGTGGCTTTGATACCAATCTAACGCAGTGAGGGGGATGGCGGGGAAAAGGGGACTACAGATAGGGATCAAAACTCGTTGATTCTAAGGAATACTAATAGTTGATAAGAATATATCAATAACTCATTGATTCCAAAGAAATGTTGAGAAATTGATAGAGGAGAAACATTGAGATTTTCATTCAATTCATAATAGTCTAACAATTAATATACCTTATAATGCAATATATAGAAAATAGAAACATAGGTGCATAAAATAACTACTAAATCTAGAAAATCATATATTCTAAGTATATTTAATTATATTTATAGAACATATCAAAATATTAGCTAATATATATAGCTATGAATACTAAAAATATCTGATATTATCCACTAAATATATCACAATATTATCTTAAATTTAATCAAATATCATAATAAGCTAATTTCTTAATTTTATTGATTTATGCTATTGTTAGCCATGAAAAAAGTGGGGCCATTGATCAAATGATGCATTGCACGGAAGATGGCTAATGCCTCTCATTATATACAAAGTTGGCATGTGGACTCTCATTCAGATACAATAGAATCAAATAGTTACTTTCTTGCAAGTTTACGATGTAAAATATAGTTTCAATCGAAAAAGAGTAATATGGTTATCTGGATGTGTATGCAACTAAGTTGACATATCTCGGTAACAGCTCTCAAGGTTGAAAACATGTGATCTGTGTCTCAATTATCATTTCAAGTTAGTGGTGGAACAATAAATAGTTTGACTATATTCAAAGTTAAAAACACACAGTCTATCTCATTTAGTTTTTGACTGCTTTGTAATAATTGAAGTTAGCCCATTTATATATATTGCGGAAATTGTATTTGATGAAGGATATCCATTTTACAGTAATGAGGGGAAAAAATGCTAGAGGAGTTAGCCCTTTTCATGAAAGCTAATTCTAGACCCGATAATTTCAACAATGCCGACACAACTCACCATATCGAGCAACCATAAAATCCTAGCATGAGTACTAATATTCCTTTCTTTGAGCACCTGGCTTGAACTAATTCAAATAAATTAATTGTTTTTAAAAAATAAATTTAAATAATTTTAGGCATGAAAATGATTTTTTTTGTAAAATAATTAATCGATGAATTTAATTTGAATAAAATATTAAAATATAATTAATCAAAATTCTAAAATTTACTCATAATTTTCTTTTTTATTTTAAATATTATTTTCATATTTTAGGTTTGAATGAATTTTTTGAGTTTATACCAATCAAAAAACCTAAATTAGGCATGGTTTTTCATGCTACACCCGGACTAGGTCCATTTTTGCCATGTCTAGTTAATTCCAACTCTATTATACTAAAGAGTCCTTGCTTCCCATGAGAGTGGAGGTGCATGCTTTAGAAACTTACATGTTGAGAAGAATTATATGATGAGATTGAACTACACTCATTATTATTTCTTGTAGAGGGTATATTTCTTTTCCTGAGCAAGAGAATAGCTATTTGGATTATGAATTTATTTTACTTTGGATTTAAATCCATGTTATTATATGTTATGATGTTTGTGTGAAAGATGTGAAGTTATAAATTAGTACCTTAGTATCTGGTATCTACGCTTCTTATTGTTAATTTTACATTATCATTATTTATTAAAAAATGGAATATTGCCGAGCTTAGCCGGCTTGTAACCCAAGGGGACAGCAAGTGAGATGTAATATTGGTTCTGCCCTATTCGGCCGGGGTGTGGCTGTTCACTGGCCCGCCCATTCCAAGCCTAGGTCGTGTTTTTCCGGCGAAGGCCAGGTGACGCTGCCCTAAGAGTGGAGGGCACAACCTTTGGCTGGCTTCACAGAACAGCGAAAACCTCCCGCTCTTGGCAGTGGAAGCCGGTGTCGCATGGCATGATCTAATGTGCTGAACCCAAAATTGGGAATATTGCAAAGCTTATGAACAGGTTGGGTTCCTGCAAGGCTGCAATCCGTGTCATTTATGTTTGTATTATTCGGATGAGTTAATCCATTGCCAAATGTCTCGCGATTTTTTTCCCCTGTTGTAGTTCCGTTTGACTGCTGAACAAGTGGTTCTTAAGTAATCCAAGTCCAGTACGAGGAGAAGCATGATGGGGTTTGGAGGTGCATCGCGGTTTTAGAGACGTGGACAGGAGATGATCTTTCGATACCATAATTCTCGCGGTTCTCCTTTCTTATCACCGTGCTGTGTCCATTCTGCTTTTCACTGCAATAGGAGGCGCAGTGATTCAGCATCTGTTGCTTGCAAAGTATCTTGCAGCATCTTGGGATACCGTACATAGCAGACTAGGAGAGAGAGTTTCCGTCCCTGCGACATCCATGGGAGTAGCAAATTTTCAGCCACATCAAGGCCTTCCTTGGAGATTCTCCTGCCGGTCGATCTTCCCTGTATCTGCCAGTGAGTGCTCTTGTTATTAACATAGTATCATCATAATTGTCTTAGTGGGCTTGACTAGGCTCCATTGGCAGATTCAATGCCTAGTGGCCACACCCTTTACTCGACATTGTCAGCTGCAATCGAGAAATCGCCCAGTCCACAGAAAGGAAAGGATGACCAAGTCGCAGATACCAACATTCTTGGCACTCTTGCCAGTTACCTTTAGATGAAGGACAGTCCTGAATTTCGTTTAAGGGTCCTTATGGCATTGGCTTTTCTAGTTGGTGCTGAGGCGAGTATTGCTGCCTCATCATCCTTAGTCTTCCGCTCTATCCTTCTGTCCAAAGGGCTCCTATTCAATTTCTTGTGCGCCTCTTCAATTCATTCCATTAGGTTCTCAATGTTCAAGTGCCCTTCCTCTTCAAGCTGGCTGTCGACTGTCTGACCACTGTCACGGGCAATGCCACTGCCCTTGCTTCCTTCACCGCTGCTAACTCTAATCTTATAACCCTCTTTGCTACTCCAGTATCGCTTTTGGTTGGTAATGGAATTGCACGCGCCGGAGCCTCCACCTTCAATGGTACTGCAGTCCTATTTCTTCTTGACCTCTACTTGTCTCTTGTCATGTTTTAACACTAAAAATTGCATGAAATATTGGTTGCCCACAGAGCTATGCACTGCAGTGTTTTCCAAAGTAGCATTGAGATCAATCCCATCAGTTTATAGAAAGGTATGCACTGTTTCAAACTATCATCATGTTTAGCGTTCATCTACAACTTGCTCAGTTTCTTACACTGATCTCTGTTATGTTTCTAATGTTTTTCTACTTCTTCTGGCCATTCTTCTTATTGCAAATCCTAGCTACCTAAGATGCTCAACTGGTCTCCATTTAAATTTCTTCAGCTGACTGTTATTTCAATCATGGCTCTGCTAGTGTTCTCACATTCGCATGATCTTGACCTCCATTATCTTTTGAGGTTTACCACTGATCCCCCATCAAGTTTTTGCATGCTGTTCTTAGAAAATTTTCTCACGTGGCACTGAAATAAGCAGTGATTTATAACTTTTATCTATTTTCTCTGTTTCTCGTTGCAGGTGCTATTGACATTCTAATCATATAGTAAGTTCTTATCTGAGTGCTTCTAAATTGGTTGAGTAACTTCTCTTTAGTTCGAGTGGTTTTTTGATGTCAAATGGGTGTGTTGGGGTCCAAAGATGAAATAGCAGCAGCCAAATATATAATTCCACTTTCATTTGGATAGCTAATGCAGCTGTAGACCTGTTAAGGAGCATATGTATTCAACTAATAGGAAAATGGATATATGTTCCATTTTCATTTGAGAAGTTTTTATATTGTAGTGGGTGCAGCCATCTCATATATTTTAGGTATTCGTGCTTGCTTCAACAAGGAGTCATTGAACATGTTCTCTGTATATACTCCGATTTAGGGATGGATTGCTTTTTATACATGTTAATGTTTTGAATTGTGAAGTATGAAGGCAGTAATCAGTGTCATGTTTACTACTTGTTTAAATACTGAAATTTGGTAGTAGTAGGTCTAGGAGACATGAAGTTTCAAGCTGGTTTATTGTGGTAGATAGGCTTTAGCATTGGCAGCTTCGATGTGTTCTAAAAATAATACTTGAAAATGATTTGATTGACAATTGTTGGTAAAACAATGGTTCTAACGCCTGGTATTATGAATGTATAAATCGTACTAAATGTATAGGGGTTCTCAGGGTTAAGCATTCATGAATGATTTTATGGGTAGGTTTATGTTTGTTTAGCTAAAAATTTTTTTGTATACGATTTTACGCATCTTCTTGATGTGATATTAATAAATTCTCTTTATTGACTACTCAAAAAAAAAAAGAAAGAAAAAAGAATTCTTACCGCACCCTAGTCCAGTTTGAACTATGTAGTGTTTCAGAACGCTCTTATGTTAACTAATTTTTAGAATTGAATTTTCAGCCAAGAAACTGGGGTACTGAGTCGGATCATAGATTGTGGCAGCCGTGGTATAAGCTTTATTCTTTCCTCTATGGTGCTCAATGTTGTACCCACTATATTAGAGGTACATCCACCACTGCTTACAGTGCTTTGAACTGTTAAAGATGCTTTGTTTGATAGTATTATGAGTCTGGTTCTGCTTTCTGTTAACTGGTGACAAAAACAATGTGAAGAATTTGACCACTACAGGTTCTGAACTAGAAATATCTTCAATAAACACTTAAAGATGTTTATCTACAAGATACTATGTTCATAGTGATTTAAAGTTAAAGTCTAGTTTAACAAATGCATTTCCAGCTATCCATGGTATCATATGTACTGGCATACAAATTTGGAGCAACTTTCACATTGATCATGTCACTCTCTGTTGCTGCATACGTTGCATTTACATTAATTGCGATGCAGTAGAGTGTTTCCTACCTACTTCTTTTACTGGGATGAATTTAGTCTCATATGACATGTAGTTTTGATGCCCCTGCTATAGGTATTCACAAGGGACTCAAAAATGGGATCAGAAGTCATATAATCTGAATCAGTTTTATGACTGATGAAGGTCACTGATTTCCGGATTAACACATCAGGAGTTATCCAACTATCTGATATCCATGACATCTAGAAGCTCCTCTTTGACAGAAATTGGAATGACTTGCTATAATTTAGTATGATTCAGTAGTCTTTGTCTATAAAGAATCACTCAGAATTTTAATTTTCTTCCTTTTTCATTGGTTCTTTTCACTTGCAAATATAATTTTTTCTGATGGCATGAATATTGAGATTTAAGATTTTTCTCAAAATCTTGTTGTTCATGTTTGCTTGCGTATTGAGAAAAATTCTCTTCTGTGCATGACAAGATTCTGTCTTAGACAATATGACGTAGATCTGTCTCTTTATTTGACAGAGCACTAAGCTGACTGCACCTCATTTTCCCCAAGGCTGGGACCTCTATTCATCCCTTAGTGAATTTACTTTCACATTTACTATTAGTGAATATGGTAGTTATGATTTCTAGGTACCGTAAACAGGAATCCTCCCTCAAACTGTTCCTGATCGCTCTGGTGGTGATATCTTGCATTGCAAGTCTTAGGTTCTAAGGGAGTTTTATTATTCAAACAAGTCAAAGCAGTTATTTTCACCCTTTTTGACAGAGATATATCTAGTGATACTGTACCATCATCAAAAGAAATTTTCTCACCTCCATAATTGCTTACAAACTGAATAATTTTCGTATCAGTTCTCTGTACTCCTGTTTCTTGATATATAGAGAGAGTTAGAAATTTGACATTAGCTCCCAAAAATTTTTAAATCTAACTATTCTCTATCTTTCATAGTGGAGGACAATGTTTAGGAAAGCCATGAATAAAGCTGACAATGATGCAAGTACAAGAGCAATTGATTCACTTATCAATTATGAGGTGCTATTCCATCTCTACCTTATGATTATTTTTTATCGTATAAACTAACCCTGCACTGTCTATGGAGAAAGTTTCGGAGTATATCTTAGTAGGCCTACGTATAGTTGATTTAAGTTTTGCAAAAATGAGAAAGATGATAGAAGAGTCCGTAAAAGCAATGCTTAAGTTTTGAGATGCCTATGTTACTTGTGGGAATGTACTAAAAGCAATTCATAGGTTTGAAGATGCCTTTTTTTGGAAAAGTGATATGTATTTCATTGTTAAACTCTATACACCTTGTACTTCTTTATAAAACTAAGTATGGTATAATCTGAAAATAAGGGGAAACTACATTGTGAATAGTACTGTTGATTTTTTCCTGGAAAATTTTCATTTTTCAATGTATCATGTATACATTACACTTGATAGTAAGGATAAACAACAATTGTGTTGTGGATGATAACATTTTATTTAAAATAATAAAGTTGACTTATGGTAATTAAATATACTGAATAAAGTATTGAACATATAAATTGAAAATACTTTATGTTGTGTTGTTGATGAGAGCATGTATTTAAAACTTGAAGTTGCCTAATGCTGGTTAGAAATGTTCTGGGTAGTATCATGATATATAAATTGAAAATATTTTACATTGTGAATAATATTATATTATTTCTTTACTTATCGTTAACAATATTTTCAATCTTGATGAGGTGGGGGCATGGAACAAAACATTCAACCTCCATAGTACTACATGTAGATATATATATCTGTACAGTTACAGATACAGATTTTATGACTACAGGGGGCATTTTTATTGTTGCTTAGTATATGTTTCTGATGTTGCCTTTTGCTGCAGACCGTCAAATATTTCAACAGTGAAGCCTATGAAGCTGGGAAGTATGATGAATTTCTGAAGAGTAAGTTCTTCATGGATTTAAGCCCCCCAAAAGAAGGAAAATAAATTCTCTAGGAGTTTATTTGACATGAAAAATGAAGTATATGATCTCTTTTTGCAATCTATCCAAATCCAAAGGAAAAATTTTTAATGTGGAAGGTTTCTATAAGGGTCTTCTCATAGTCCAACCACCATCAGTATTCATGTAATGAATAAACCTTATTTTAGTCATGTAGATAAAATTTCCATATGAAATGTTCAAATTTTTCTTTGTTTCAAGTTCATTTATTTTTGGAAAGATGTTTTTGAGAACTGGACAAGTAGTACTGCAATTTACAAGAATTCTCACTATGGTTAAGATTTATTGTGTGTGCTTACCTGTTCTTTAGTGATGGAATGTTAGGAAGATTGTATATTTGACTTTGTAAGGTTTCACTTAGCAAGAATTTCTGCATTTTTCTGGGAAAGCCTCCTCTTAGGAGCATTGATTTTTCACTTATCTGCTTTGGTACGTAAGTATGTTATTCAAGGTCCTTTCTCATAGTATGCAGGAATTCCAAATCCTTCTTCAAAAGCTTGCAAGTCTTGGTTTATGAAGAAAGGAAAGCATGCTGTAAGACCAATTGAAATTCTACTCCATTGTGAAAATTATCATTCTAATCTGAATCCTTATGGTATGGGATATGAAGATGCTGCCCTAAAAACACAATGAAGCCTTGCTTTACTGAAATTTGGTCAAAATGTAATATTTAGCATGGCTTTATCTGCAAAAGTGGTGTTATGTTCTCATGGGATCATGAATGGCAAGATGGGAGTCGGTGATTTGGTAGGATTTTCTAGAGACCTTGTATAGTACATACTTGTCCTCATTGTTTCGCAATCACAGCATTTGTGGAAAATTTTGATACAGGTTATGGTAAATGGATTTCTATTCCAACTTTCTTTGCCCCTGAACTTCATTGGTAGTGTATATTGGGAGACAATACAAAGTCTGGTTGATATGAAATCCATGTTTCTTTTGCTGGAGGTATTTTCTCAGAAACTGCTAAACCATTACAACGGATTTGACTTGAGTTTCTACATAGGTGAAAGAACCTATTGAGGTCCACTGCAGATTGAATAAAAAGATGGCAAATGATAGGGCCTATAAGGTGCTTTGACACCTTTTTAAGAAAATTAAGCTTATAAATGATGCATGATACCATCTCCTCTTTCTGGGTTGCAAATTTAATTAAGCTGCACCATTACATTGGATCAAGTAATATAAGGAGACAAAACTCTCATTTTGATGGCAATAAAGGGTTTGCCAATCAGTCAAGCTTATTCATGGGTGTTAGAAAGTTGTTCCCAGAAGGTAAGGAAGCAGGTGGATGGCTATTGCTGAAATAATGCTCTTATTTGACAGTGACAGATAGCTGTGGCTACTGAATTGTTGAGAAAAAGGATGGTGGTGACCAAATTATAGAAAAAAGGGTGGTGTTGGGCCTGCCTAGCTGTGACAGATCTTGGGCCTTCTTCAAAGCCTGAATTTTGTGGTGTCATGAGAGCTGACCTTTGGTTGGCTGCCTTCCCCTGGCCCATTGAGGTGCATCCTGCTTCCAATCTAAGCAGGGATAATTAGGTTTCTCTAAGCACACAAAATCCATTGTGTTTTAGGTTCAAAATAGTTACTTGACCTTGGTTAATTACCTGCGTTTAGCCAATCGAGTTGCTTGCTGGGTTCAGCCTGTCTATATACAAACTATATTTTTCAGATAGACACAAAAGCCATAGTATCCTGGGTCAAAATATTCACTTGACTTTCAGGAGTACTGAAGCCTCTAGGTGTCAACTGTTGGTGGTATGGATGCATCAGTGATATCATTATCAGTGCCAGGTACTTGTGTGCTTCCCTTTTGGGCTTCTTCTTATGATCTTTTCTGTTCTTTTCCCTAAGCCTCTGGGTGTCAACTACTGACCATGATAATTTTCTTTCTATGCAGGAAAGAGCAGACATCTGTGATATGAATGGGGCAAAGCCCTTGACATTAAGAGGAAGCATTCAGTTCAATAATGTGCATTTTAGGTGCTTAGGAATTTCCAAATTTTATAAGAGACAAACTTATTCAGTTTAAAATCAAATATGTCTTCTTGCTATTTAAATGGAGACTTTGGCATCTTCCTGTGCTTAACTAAGCAGCAGTAAGTAGCAAATAATAATCATGCCTTCAACCAGCAATTCTTAGGCTTTTAGAACAAATAGTTGTGGTCCTCTTGAAATATAACGTGCATTGAGATTGAGGGATGGTGGCCATTTTGAGTATCCGTGTGAAATATGCCATTAGGTGATAAGAGGTGGGGCATTCACATTCCACAGAATTTGTCTTTATTTTCACAGGATCTTGTGGAAGCTGATTGCTTGAGTAGGCTCTTTTAGTGAACATTATACCTTTAATGATAGAAGATGATATGCATTTCTATAATTTCAAGACGGTTATGACAGAAAGATGGTTGATGATACTTCATCGGGGTAAGTCTCAATACATGGATCCAATATATGATGAAGGCAATGCTTATTATGCATTTCTTTTATTATTTATTTTAAATGATATATTGGAGGGTGAAAGGGTGCAGGCAATGATAAGGAACGAAAAATTGCAGCCAACCTACTAATTGTCAATTGACAATCGTGATCAGTTGATGGTTATATCTGGTCTATTCCAATGCATCTTCTTTATGAATTGTTAAGGCACCTTCCTTCCACTTGATGCAGTTATCTGCCAGAAAGAAAAATTCTTGATGGAGTATCTTTTGTAGTTCCTGCTGGAAAAAGTGTAGCCATTGTTGGGACTAGCAGCAGCAGTAGTAAGTGTTTGGTGTGATTTTTGGTCACCATTATCTTCACAGGTTTATTACTCAGATGTCCCTTACATGTGATTACTCTTATCTTATACCTCAATATGTCCACAATTTACTTCTGTCAGTGCTCTCTTTTGCAAAATACTGATGGGACTCTGAATTTTCTTGCAAGAAAATCAACCATTCTTGGATTGCTTTTCAGAATTTTTTACGCTCATTCTGGAACTGTAAGAAATGAGCCATATTCCACTATTTGAAATTCTTCTAGTTATGTATAGCTTTACATACAACATACTATTTTGTGTTCTTAAGCGTATTGCTGCCATTATTTCTTCAAATTTTCTTTCTAGTGAAAGATTAAGTAGGGAGAACTGCACTCTTGACTTGAACCCAATTATGAGAGCCATCTTACCTTATTAGTTGTCTTCTCGCAGTTGAACCTTTTCCCCTTCCTGAGTGCCTTCACTTTGGTGAACACCATCAAATATGTCAGATTTTCTTTTGATGGTTTATGGCATGATTTTGAATTCTCAAGTTACCATGTCACGTCAACCTGATGGGTTTGCAATGAGCTTTTATGAGGGTTTCTTTTTTGTGGATTGCACTGTTATATCTTTGCCTTGAGTTGACCTTAAAATCATGTTGTCACTGTTGGTAGTTGCATTGTCATGGTAAGTTCTTTTGGGCAATTAAGTGGACTGGTGAGAATCAGTGGGTGGTGCTAGCACGCGCTTTTTTGAAAGCTCCAATGATCTCGTAAGCAGTCTAATCCTCTAACTACAGGTAAGAGTTTCATGGAGTTTTCTGAGGGGGTCAATGGGTATAAACATCTCAAGCACCATCATGGTAGAGTTTTTTGTCATTTCACTATAGCAATAGTAACTAAGCTTAGATCATTGTTAAGAAGTTGCATACTTCTATGTAGGCATTTGAAATTGAAACCAAATCTCCCCCTGAAAGGTAGAATGGAGCAATTTCAGTTGAAGCTAAATGCAGACCAAACTTTCTATATACCTTTAGATCTGGGCAGTCCCTGAAATTTGGACCAAGTTGTAACGTGCTCTAAAGTTCAAGTTTTTGCAATTAGTCCTTTAAAGTTCAAGGAGTTAGCTAATACATCCACATACATTTAGGTCATGATTGGTGTAATGGAGCTAAGAAATGAAATGGAATGAGTTTAAAAGAATGAATTTGACATAAATTTGAGAAAAAACAATGGAATGAGAATTCATAAATTATTTTATTTTAAATGACGTGATGCTGGGGAAAAAATTTCGTCCTAGTGGAATGTATATATCAAAGATAGAATAATTTTTCTCCATATTTTCTTTGTGCTATGATGAGCTAATATATGTATAGAACTATGACATAAACTAGTAATAAAATCTTAATAAAATAGGAAATTACCTAATAGGAAACTACCCAATAGAAGATTCAAAGAAAATTCCAGCATATCATATCCTATTCAATCTCTATTACATTTTGACACTCGTCCTCAAGCTGGTGAATGGATGTCATCTATTCTTAGCTTACCAACTATGTTTTGGAAGATTATACTTAGCAGTTCCTTTGTAAGAATATCTACTAGTTGGTACTATGAGGAAACAAATGGAGTATATATTAATCCATTGTCCAATTTCTCAATAAAGTGTCTATCAACTTCAATATGTTTTGTTCGATCATGAGGCATAGGATTGTTAGCAATGCTTATGGCATATTTATTGTCGTAGTATAGCTTCATTGGTCATGTCCACTTTATCTTCAAGTCGTTAAGAATAATCTTTAACTAGAGCAGCTCACATATTCTTGTTGGCATTGATCTAAACTCATACTTTGCACTTGATTGTGCTACTATTTTATTTCTTACTTCTTCATGTAACAATATCCCTTCTTAAGAGAGTACAATAGTTCGAGGCTGACCTCCTATCAAGTATTATAGGATTCGATAGACTGCCTTGAGATGCATTTCTTTTGGATTGCACATAAATCTACTGATTACACCAACAACAGAAGCAATATCTAGTCTTGTGTGCACCAAATAAATGAGCTTCATAACCAGCCTCTGATAAGTGCTTTTGTCCATTGTGGAATTGTCAGAAACATTACATAATCCATGATTGAACTCAATGAGAGTATCAATAGGTTTAAGTCCTAGCATTCTCATTTCTTGGAGCAAATCATATACATATTTGTGCTTAGAAATAAAAATCCCTCATTTAGAATGAGTCACTTCAATTCTTATAAAGTACTTTAGCCTCCCAAGTTTCTTGATATCAAATTTCTTGAGAAGATGTAGTTTTAAATTATGCATCTTTGTTGTATCATTGGCCGGCACTATCATATCATATATGTACACCAACAAAGATGTCACTCCCCTTGATTTAGAGTGTTTTACAAATAAAGAATGGTTACCTTGACTTTGTTTATATCATAAAGTAATCATTATTTTGGTTAGTTTTTCAAACTAAGCCCTAGATGACTATTTGAGCCTGTAGAGTGCTTTTTTTAAACTTACACACCATTCCTTCTTTCGATTCAAATTTAGGAGGAACTTTTAGATAGATCTCTTCTTATAGGTTACCATGGAGAAATGCATTTTTCATATCATATTAATGTAGATCCCAACAAAAATTGGCAACTAACGATCAAATAACTTGTACTGTGTTAATTTTTGCCATAGGTACAAAGGTCTTGAGGTAATCTATGCCATAGGTTTAAATATATCCATTGGCAACTAACCTTGCTTTATATCTGTTCACTGCTCTATTAGATTTATACTTCATAGTAAACATCTATCTACATCCAACTTGTTTGATTCCTCTGGCAATTTAACCAACTCCTATATTTTATTTTTTGCAAGAGCTTCCATCTCCACCTTCATGGCATCCTTCCAACTCTTGTCCCCTAATGTCTTAGATAGATTTCTTGAAATGGGTATAGTATGGTGGTTGCTTAAGAGAGCACTATGTTTTTGGGAAAGATTTTGGCATGACATATATAGGTATAATATATGTTTAGTACAAGTTTGGGTTTCTTTCATAAGTACAATTGGTAAATCAGTGTCACTCACTTTCTCAGGTTGATTTTTGGGCTCACTCAGTTCAATTGATGGTGTTATTGGCTCACTTATTTAGCCAATGGTAAGACTTTTGCAATAGGTATTGTAATAGAATCGGAATTTTGAGCAATTGCATGAATAGGAGATTGAACCTGCTTTGTTTGAGAGATTAGGATTTTCTTCATAAAATAATTCTTTAGTAGCTAAACATTATCTTGTCTATCATAATGTTTTATCACTCAATGCATCTTGGATGGTGTGATAAATTTTGGAGAATTTGATTGAGTAGACTAATGTAGTGTTGTAGAATTTGAAGAATTGAAATGAGTGTATTGATTTGGTGTTGCAGAACTTTACTCCATAGGTATAGAAAAGGACTTGGTGAGAGATTCA
Organism: Sonneratia alba; assembly: GCA_900174645.1. Taxonomy (NCBI): domain Eukaryota; kingdom Viridiplantae; phylum Streptophyta; class Magnoliopsida; order Myrtales; family Lythraceae; genus Sonneratia; species Sonneratia alba. The sequence goes on from FWPY01000057.1 coordinate 1,084,082, forward strand.
GGAGAGCTATGTTGACTTGGAAAATCAAGGGAAAACATGCCTTTGCGCTATTTTCACCCAAGTTCTCCCCCTAAATATAGGGATGTTGAAAAAATGATTCATTTTCAATAAAAGAAACATCTTAAGATGGAATTTTCTAGTAGGTTGATGGAAATATTTATATCCTTTTTGTGTAGAAGAATATCTAATAAAGATGCATCAAATTGCACGTGGATATATTTTTCCCTTGTTTTTAGAATGGATGTGAACAAAGGCAACACTTCTGAAAATTCTGGGGTGAGATTATTGGAAATTCTGAAATGAGGGAAAATTATTGTTAAAATTTCCATTGGACTTTTGAAATCAAAACATGAAATAGAAGCCTACTATTTAGATGTGCAGCAGTTAGAACAATTTTCCCTCAACATTGTTTAGGAACATTTTTGTGAAATAACAAAGTTCTTGTGACATCTAGATGATGGTCATTTTTGCATTAAACAATTTTGTTTTGTTGTGAAGTGTTGACACAAAAAGATTTATGTATAATTCCTTTCTTTTGAAAAGAATGGGATAAAGTCTGGTTGAAATACTCTAGCATTATTAGAACAAAATTGCTTAATTCTCTCATCAAATTATATATTGATAATATTATAAAAATTGGGTAAAACATTGCTCACATATGATTTATTTTTCAAAAGATGGATCCACATCACTCTAGTGCAATTATTATTGAATGAGACAAACTATCTTGTATCATAACCATTTTGAATAGTAGATAGACCCTAAATATTACTATAAACAAGTGAAAAAGGATTAAGATTTCTTGCATTGCTTAATCGAAAGGAAGTATGCTTGTGCTTGGCAAGTTCGCTGTCATTACAATGAAAAGACTTGAAATCAAATTCTTAGAATAGCGAAGGAAATATCAATTGAATAACCTTAAAAGATGGGTGACCTAAACGGTGATGATAAAGCTAAAATTTTGTTTTATTTGACATGACTTACTTAGAATGAAGTGATGCACACAAGGAGTTCTTAACTTTTGTTCCTCCACCTTGACTTTCAAGATAGTAAAGACCGTCTCTCATTGTAGCTTGTCCAATCATCCTCCTCGTGCCTAGCTCTTGAAAAATACAATGTGAAGGGAAAAAAGTTACATTACAATTGGAATATTTGGTGAGCAATTTTATGGAAATTAGATTTGCAAGCAAGTTTGGGACATGGAAGACATTTTTAAAGATAAGAGAGCCATTTATATAAATATCTCCTCGACTTGCTATAGTGTTAACTGACCCATAAGTTATAGTTATCTTATTTTGGTTAGAACATGGTATATAGGAAGAAAAACACTTGGAGGAGAAAGTTATGTGGTTAGTGGCTCCAAAATCTATCACCCATATCTTTTGTGAAATTTTCTTCGAAGCATTAGAAACACCAGAGAAAGAAGCAATACTTGAAAAAGCCAATGCGTATTTACTTGTCGAAGAAGGTTTCTCAATAGTTCCCAAAAAATTCCTCAATTTTTCGATCTCTTCCTTGTTGAAGTCAAATGGTAAACTTTGGAAACTTTATTGATTGTTTGATACAATGCTTGCAAAGTGTGCTTGGCCTTTGTCACTTGCACTTCGACTAGGTTTGCCATGGAGTTTCCAACAATTCTCCTTCGTGTGGCAATGTTTCTTGCAATAAATGCATAAACAAGAATCATGATTAGTGGGCTTGGAAGGACTTGCTTGAATATAAGTCAGCTGGATTCCTTTAATCCAGTTGTCTTGGCCACATGTACCTTGGAGTATGTCTATTGGACAACATCCCATATCTCTTTGGCGGTATCAAGAAACATGCAAGTTTCACTAATTTCTACTAGAATAGAATTTCATAACCATGACATCACCATGGAATCCTCCTCATCCCATGTTGCAAATTTGGAATCATCTCTGGAAAGACCCATGCCTAGCAAATAGCTTAACTTTCCTTTTCCTTTCAAGAATTTCCGAACTAGTTGTGTCCACTTCAAATGATTTTTACCATTCAACCAATACGTTGGTTGAATGTTTTGCAGATCTCTAGTTGGCATAGAAGCATCGTTCTCAATTGCAAGGGAGCTAATTACAGTGATCTTCCACATATTTATGAGAAAGAAGAAGAAAAACAGGGAAAGGGAAAAGTTGATGGATAATGAATGGTTATTAGGGTGAATAGAATGCGAAGGAATTCGGCCAAAGAAGAAGAGGATCTCAAGAAAGATCCAAGATCTTTGATATCATATCAAAGATAGAATAATTCTTCTCTATATTTTCTGTGTGCTATGATGAGCTAATATATACATAGGACTATAACATAAGCTAGTAACAAAATCTTAATAAAATAGGAAACTACCTAATAAGAAACTACTCAATAAAAGATTCCAAGAATAAGAAATTTTCAATAGATCCTATCATTGTCAGTCTTTGTCACTTTTTGATAGCATATATATGGCGAAAGAGAAATACTTTCTTCCATCCCTTTATAATTGTATTTGATGCAAATGGTTCCTCTAAAAGAAAGTAGTGCTTAAAAGGGTATGATATAATTTATTTCAAACATTTTCACGATTATATTAGTATTGATAAATATGCGAGTTATCCTAACTTTAAAATTTTGCTAGCATGGTCTATTAAGAGTATATTTGAATTGAGGGATTTGGCGGGCAAGGAGAGGAGGGATTACCAAATCCCTAGTTTGGGTATTCTTTTAGGGGTTATGGTGGATAAGTTATCCCCTTAACCCTCCAACACCCCGCTTTTGGGGAATAAGGAGGATTAAGGATTAATAGAGGTAATAAAAGCTTATGGTTTAATTGTTAGTATAATGGTATCCTTCAACTTATTAACCCTTTGCTCCTTGTCATATTACTATGCAAATAAGAATTATGGAGGTATTCTTTATCCCTCCATATCCGCTATAACTTCCTCCCCTCCATAACCTTGACTCTGTCTAACTTTCCTCCCCCCTCCAAATCTCTTAATCCAAACATATCTTGATAGTATGTGTCTTCACATCAAATCTAAGCGAGAAACATGATCATGGGTGTATTTCACATTCTGCATTTCTGCACATCATTAACTTTCCCTTTTGGCTTGCTGATAGAGGTGGTGTATGATCTTTAGTTTGAGTGCATTGTTGACGGGCTATGTGATGAAGCAACAGGTGCACTTGACAGCACAACAGAAGCAGAGATATGAAATGCGCTTAAGTCACCAATGCTATGCTTTTGTCACTGGCCGGAAGGTATGCACAATTGTGGGCGCAGCAGAATACCTCTGTGTATGCAATCGATGGGGCTATTAAGCCGTAACTGCACCTACCTTGAGACACTTCTTGTCGCCAGAAAAGCAAATTCTTCAAGCTCAACCCATTATCATAGAGAAATGCACAGGCCATAGATAAATTTGTACTCCAGATTGGCCGCTAAATTATTTGTCCTGCTGAAATTGGTTCGAGCATAAGTTGTCTTGCTATGGAGCTTAGAAGATTCAAGCGGATGCCAAGGAAATTAATTATTGAGAGTATTGGACACCATCAGATATGGTTTTGGGTTGGACATTAGTTTGATTTCTTATTAATCAGAAAAGTTTACTGTATGGAATCCATGGTCAACAAGCTGAAGTGTGGGAGAGAAAATCCGTCTCACAATCAGTCATTGCCCCTCAAGAATGAAAGAAAAAGCAAACTAATTGATGGTGAATGTCTAGCTTGGTCTATGTTGTCTCTGATGATGTTGAGAATTGTAATTTATGTAAGAAAGTTGGCAAAAATTCTTTCGCATATAAGAAAATGGAGTCATTGTTTTTTGTATCAAGTTTTTGGGGTTTCACATGGTAGGATATCTTTTATGTTCAGTGAAAATTAACGGCAGTGAACTTTGAATAATGTTAACATTTAGCTCAACCGTCAATTTCATGTCCCTATTCATTGAGAAATAGCACGTATCTGTACCAGAATTTTCACTCATACACTATTGAAAACGAACTCTCGACTTTACTATATAGTGTAGGTAGATAAAGTGGCCACTTAAAAACTAAAATTGGGGGGAAAAAGAAACGGCAAAAGCAAAAGGATTAAACAAAGAAATGACAAGAATAGATCGAACAAAGAAAAATGATGCCGGCCCCAAAATGAGCCTCAATGTTGACAGTGATTGTTTCATCCTTAGTGGCAGGATACACAGAAGCTCCTCTAGATGCATGCAATATACATACTGGTTGATAATGATATCAATAGTTACGCTTAGTACAGCCCAAGAAGTTTTTACAATGCAATAGTATCTAGTTCAAATTAGGTAAAGAACTCTCCAATACGTCTCTGTGTAATAATTTCAGCAAGGAATTTTTTGTTCTCCATGTTTCACGACCACAGGGTTCCAACGTTATGCTGAGTCATCTGCAAGAGGAGGAGAAAGCTTGTATTTTGTCACAATATAGTGTGAAAGGAGGCAGCATCACATAATTCAGAATGATTAATACTGATTTTGACAGCAACATAAACAATGTCATCAGCGGTGCACCACAGCCAGGAACCATCTGCACTTTTCCGTTTAGATTTTAGAATTTTCGCAACAGTTATGCTTTCAAATCCATGTTCTTGCATTCACTTCAGGCAGATGAAACTGCAATAGAAGACAGCAGCTGGGCTCACAAACATGAACATGCTCCAGAACTGCATTCCTTATCATGCTTCCATGTGATGATAAAGTCCAAGCTGCTCCTTGCATTTTCACTATCAAAATGGAGAGGACAATTATGATAATGCCTTCACTGGTAAATAAATTGATCGAGCTACTCCATAGATGCAGAGAAAGCATCGTCATGTCTATCAGGCAGTCAAGTATGTGCATAAAAGAATATCACGGAAAAAACAGCGTACGAATACTTCTAGACGGTGGCTCAGCTTCATCTTTAAAATAACCCCAAGTCCTATTTTACTTAAATGGATTGTGACCCAGAACTAAAAATATGTCATCCCCGATCCAACCGTCATCATAATTTATTGTATATTTGACGGATTACGTTTCTGTGGTATAGTAACAAAATAATTCCTCAATAAAGTTACTTCAAATAAAATAAAAGTGTCAGATTATATGTTTAAGAAGTAATCCCACCCGAGTTGCTATACTATAATTATAGACCTGCCCACCGTTTTCTCCACTCTTAGTCTATTCTTCCCTTCCACTGTTTCCTATATCGATCAATCCCTACATACCTGCCTTATGTATGTTTGGATTGAGAGATCTGGAGAGGAGGGGAGGGTTAGGGGAGGAGGTGAAGAGAGGGGAGGTAGAGATTACGGAGGAATAAGATAATTTTATAGCATTATAATGGCTCGTGACAATCTGAAATTATAGAATAACTCTACATAGAAATATAAAAAGATAGAGGGTTACGTACTTGCGAATCCCTCCATTACCTTCCTAGGTTGCCTCATGCTAGGCTTTCCTTCGAGCCTTGCTGCGGCGATGCCTTGCCTCTTACCCGGTCTCTCCTCTTTCTTTCCTAAACTTTGATTCCGTCCCTCTTCTTTCTCTCCGAGGCTCTATGTCTTCTTTCACTTCGATCTCCGTCTCTCAGCACAATGCCTTAGGACCAGAGAAGTCGAGCTTTCTTCATCAGATCTTGCCGCTGAGATGGCACTACGGCAATAGAGTAGGTATTATCGTTGAGGGAGATCGTTGGAGGTGATGCTCTTCGTAAATTTTTGCAGGGAGCAGAATGCTTATGGGACCCTAGTAGCCTCTGTTCAGAAAAGATGGGACTCTGCATTCTGAAAAGAAAAGGCACGCAAAATATATATGGGGAAGATAAAGGTTAAACTGTGGATAGAGCGACAGCAAGGGAGGATCACTAAAATCCTTTGGAGCGGTGCGTTCCACCCTTCACATTTCCCACCACAGATTCCAAATTCTCATTAATAGCCATTCATTTTTTTTCCTTGTTTTTGCCGAAAATCATTCACAGCCATTCACGTGTCCCTTTTGTCCAGAGACTCATCTATAATACACTCGCCAGTCATCAGGTATATAGCTGAACCTGAGGAGCTACTAAGCACAACTTAGGAAGGGAGAAGAGAGAAATGGCTTCAACGGTGGCCGCAACTGCTTCTCGTACTTCCTTTCTTAAGCCGATGACTCTGTTTCTCGGGCAAGGCTGTTCCAACGTTAACCCTCTCAGGGATGCTGTCTCTGAGGGCTCGGGCAGACACACCATGGTACTCTTTCAATAACTTTCCGTTTCTTAATCATCATGTTGGATGAAAAATGCCTTGTGTAGTTTGCTACTGGATGTGAATTCAGTGCCTTCATATCCTGGTCTCCATGTATGCCAATCTTCAAGATCGCCATGAGCAAATGATGATGCACCTTTATGCAGTAAAAATAATATATTGCAGATAGAGGATTTGTGCATGTGATTGATATTCAATGTGGTGCATATGTTGCTGCAATGGGCTTTTTAATTGTGTATGATAAGAAAATTTTATCCTTAAAAATCTTCCCTTTTTTCATTCCAAGTAATGATGAAACAGGTAAGGAAAGGAAAACAGAGTCAAATGCATGGGAATTCCAATTTAAATGCTCTCATTTCCGAGATGACACGAGAGTTCTGTTAAAACCACACCAATCCATCCCGAAATTGTGGTTAAACTCTACTGCTGTAGGGGCGGTCCTGCGGGAAACATAGGATTTCTTTGTTTAAATTAGTAGGAACCCCTTTTCTGTAGATGTTAACAATAGAAAAAGGGTCAGTGATAGGTTTTAACAATCGTCTTAGGTTAGCCTAAAGAACTGTACCCAAAAAAAAATCATTTATGAGCCCGAAGAGCCTTTTTTTTGGATAAAAAACCTAACCTGCTTTTTTCATTATCATTTCATCATTCCTCAGAGAGTAGTCACTGATTATCTTAGGCATCTTCAATTATTAGTCACTGAAATTGAAGATGCCCATTGAGTCCACCGACTTGCTAATGGAAAAATCAATGCATGATTACAATTGCAAAATGTACTGTAGGATGCCCATCGAGTGCACAAATTGAAAGCGTCCATCATACCTTGTAATGGTACTATCTTCTATAAACACCCAGCTCTCTGTTCTAGATCCTGAAAACCTCCTTCTTTTAACCCTTCGGAGCTTTTGAGCTATCCTTTCCTTTCAATATGTTCCATTTTTCCATGACACTTGGGGATTGGGTGGATGTTGTCGCCGGAGAGGCAAGTGTTATGTAGTTTCTCCTCGCTTCTGAGATGGATAAAAATGGCGATGTATGTAGTTGTATCTACATATTTTATTTGGTAAATACGTTAAATAAAAAACCCTATAATTTTAATTTTATGTAAACATAATTATGGGGCTAAATATTATAATACTTAAGAGTTTTTTTGACAAATTTACATATGATTTTTATTCTGTAGAATGTCTTCTGATTTTTTATATGTATAGTCCTTCAACTATTATGAAGTAGCAACAGGTTTATTGCATAGGAGTTTTCGGTGCTACGGCTGGTGCTGATCACCGGAGGCATGTGAAGCCTTTTGATGTGGATGTGCGAATCGATCCAGCCCGATAAGATTTTGTCGGGCTTCACTGCCCGACCTGATAGCCTTTAACCTTTTTTTTTTTCGCTAATGTTACATGCGAAGGAGTCGGTGGAAGCCCATTTGGACGCAACTATGGAAGCTCAATGATAAAATTGAGTCGGAAAACTAGTGAGCTTGTAAGAGAAGGGTTGGGTTGGGCATGTTTTTTGTTTTTTGTTTTTGTAGTTATCGTACCATCCACCTTGCCTGGGCCATAAGAAAATTGCATACAGTTTTCATTCTCCATATCTCATCCTTTTCCTTTTTCTGCCGATGAGCGTTCTGAAATGGAGGAATCTTAGCAGATTTGTTGGAACAAGAGATTTTTCATTTCTCCGTTTTAAGGTGGTTAATGCAGCTATTTAAGAGCAATGTATTGCAATTACATGAACGCATGTGACTTCAGATTTTGGACACTAGAAGATGGGCCTAGAAACAAAATGATATAGTGGAGCGACTACGTAGTCCCTTACCAGGTCATATTTTGTTCCTAGTTCCTCTTCGATCACTTTTGAAAAGAAGAAAATATCATTATATTTTCGGAATGAGTGGGTGAGAGGCTATGTTTACGCGCTGTTGCTATCCACAGATGGCAATAGAAACCTGCATGTCTGCGGTAGCTCCCGGCCATAAATACATACTATTCACAGAATTAGTATATTTTATGTTATAAGAATGTTAGGAAAAAAAAAAAAGAAGGAATGATCTGCTTCTGTGTTTGAGATGAGGTCCTCATCCTCCTGTCAACTGGCTTTGTACCCTATTAATTTTGCTCTATCAAGCGTAATTTTTAAAACCGGACTGGAATAAGAATGGTCAATGCATGGTTTTGTGGGTCAAACTGGGACTCCGTTGATCATATTGGAGTGATGGGTCGAACTACATATTTAATAAATAATATTAATAGTATAATATTACTAATAAGTGGATATAATAACATATACTTTACAATGGTTTGTAATTAAAAAAATTCTTGATATAACAATCATATTAACTCTAAGTTTAAAATAAAAATAAAAATATTAGTATAGTAAAATAAAACATCTATTAAGTTTAAAAGAAAAAAGAAGTATTACAAAATCAAATACAAGTAAAATAAAATAATGATTAAAATTGAAATTATTTAATGATGAGTATTGTAAATGCCCACTCCATGTCAAAATCATTTATTGTGTCTTAAATCGATGGGTTGGTGTTATGATAAAAATTTGCATACCAATCAAAAGAAGATCTAATAGTTAAATGAGAAGGAAAAGAAGAAAAAACATGTGATGAGTACATTACAATATTTTTTTTCTATTTTTAAAATTTTAAATCGGTTAGTTTTTTTATTGGTTCAATTAGGTTCACCAGTGATTGGGAATTGACCGATTCAACTGGAATTGATTGTATTTACAATGTATTAGGTTCATTTTAAATTGGATCAAGTGAATGACCAGTTTCCTATAGAACTAGTTGAATCAGTTGCCCTGGTTCGGTTTTAAAAATTATGTTACTAAGTTACTCTTCTTCGCATCTCTGTCACGGGCTTGTTTTTCTCTGTCTCTCACTTCCTCGCTATCCCCAACAACCAATGTTTGTTCTCTATTATCCTGGAGGCATATATTTTTGGATATTAACTTTCATCTATCTTCATATGTCAGATCAACATATGTAATTCATTTGGATAATTTCCATGACTTGAATCTGGTAACTAAATGTACGTATACTGCTTTGCTGGCTGGCACTCTCTGTGACTGATGGACTGTTTCATGTCTCCATCAAATTGTGCACCTAGTTGGGCATATGACAGAAAGGGTGCATCCTTATTTTTCTATTGGCTGTCTGTATTTAGCTATTGAGCGTTATGCTTCATTAAGGAAGGGCGGGCTGTTTATATTTTACTTGATCAATCGTTTCCATTGAGTTGGTCTTATTGGCAAGGACTTAGCTTGAGTTTTTTTTAATGCTATGTAAATTGTAGGATACAATGAGCCTGTTATCAAGCCATCATTGTAACTGGTCTCAGAGGATCCAAGAGCATAATTTCAGAGGAAAGTCCAAGAAGTTCCAAGGTTTTGGATATTTACCTGCTAACTGGACATCAGGTTTTCACAGTCACCATCTCATCACTGGTTCCAGTCGAGGTGCAAGTAAACGTTGGCAAGTCTTTTCCACTTCGGGGGATGATGGTCTGGATCCTTCTGAAGAGGAACTTGGTGACAGAAAGATTCCAGAGGATGGCTTTACTGGGGTGAGCACAACTAATTTCTGCTGCATACTTGATGCATATGTTCTGTAAGACCCTATGAGACAATACAATGTGAAGGTTGTGATGGATACTAGTCAGCACATCTATAGAGCAATGGGGGTCATGCACATAGTTGTAGATTATCCTGAAAAGCCAAAATGATAATGTGATGATCTGGTCCTTTTCAGATAAGGTATATTCTCATGTTATAGAGTAAGGGTTGATCAACTGAGTTGGAAAGAATAGGCGGAATTTTAGCGGTATACTAGGAATTGAGCTATGTGCTTAGACTGCAAATTGGAGAAAAAGAATCCGGAAATCCATCTATATTAGCAGCACTAGCTGAAGAACGAGGTTCAGTCTCTTATTGCATGCCTCAAGAGGTCACCTTGTGTATCCGTTTTAAGTGGTTATTTTCTCTTCAAGGACCGAATTGAACTTATAGAAGATGTTAGCCCACTTAACATCACATTGTGCTCTTAGTTGAAGGCATGCATGTGACTTTTCTCTCAACCTCTTCCTGGGGGATAAGAACAATTAATTCAGAGAAAAAGCAGTTATTGCAGAGCAAAAAAAATATCCTACTAATTTATATCTCCTTTCAGGTGAACAGTGAAATTCTTAGACAGAATCTTGAAAGAATAGTTGGCTCAGATGATTCCACCTTTAGCGGCATTGATCTTGCAACTCTTATTAGGAACAAGTATGGAAGGTCTTACGATATTCAACTTATAAAGAAGGTTGGATACCCATTTATGGAGGTGCCAATGTTGTTTGTTGCTATCATGGAAGAACAATAGTTGTTTTTATCCCCTCAGTTTTTCATTTATCTTGATGGGTTTTTGCTGCATTACTACCATAAAATGATCACAAGAATAGTCGAACACTAAATATGTCAGAATAATAAACTATAATAACCAAATTCCATTAGTTTCTACTCTGGGCATTATCTTTTCAACAGGAGGAAAAAGCTCCCGTTCTATTTTTGATCATTATTTTTACGCTTTAACACAGTCTGCTACTATTATACGTGACACGAAACTGACAACAGAAACCTCTGGCGTCTTCTTCAAGTTTGGAGAACGAACCCTAGACTGTTATGTTGAAACTGTTAGAATTAGAAAAACTTTTCCATTACATTGCTTTGCAGTCATTTAGATGGCACTAAACCTAATCTTTTAAATGCTCTGTGCTCCAGGAGTTCATGGGAAGAAATCTTCTTGCGCTGAATGTGATGTGGAAATACTTGGAGCAGGTATTCCCTTTTATATATTAATCACAAGTGCAGTTTCTTTTTCTTTTTTCTTTTTTCTTTTCTAGTTCTAGAGTGGATAAAAGTTCTTAAAAATTAACCATAGTTTTTAAAACCGGACTGGGCCGGGAACCGGTGTAGGCATGGGTTCATGGGTCGGACCGGGGGTTCAATGAGTTGAACCGCATGTTTAATAAATAATATTAATAAATAATATTACTAATAAATTTACATAATATCATAATTTGAATATAATTTATAACAAAAATCATTAATATAACCATTATATTAAACAAAAGTTTAATATACAATGTAAATATAAGTTTAGTAAAATAAAATAGGTACATTACAATAGGTTTTTGTTTTTGTTTTTTTATAATTTTAAGTCGGCCGGTTTTTTCATGGGTTCAATTGGGTTCACCGGTCGGACCGGGAACCGGCCGGTTCAATCAGATTTTTTCTCTTTTAATGTGCAATTGGATTTTTTGAATGACCGAACTGGGTGAGTGGCCGGTTCCTGGTTGAACCGGTCGAACCGGCCAGCCTGGTCCGGTTTTAAAAACTATGAAATTAACTACCACGAATCTTATCAGCTTTTTACTCTACTTGATATGCCTTTTTAGGCATAAAACTTCCAGGCTGTAATGCCAACAATTATGACATTATATGCTAGAGCTTTTGTAATTTTTCTTTTATCGAAAATTATATATTAGACTACAGGATAGCATCTTTAATTAATCACACACAATAAGCTGTACACTATATGGCTTGTCGAAATTTCTAAGATCTTATTTGTAGTGCCTCCTATCAATTTTCATTAGAGATCTTTTCCTTTGACCGAAGAGGAGTACATACTAAGGCTTGATGATGTGGCAAACACATTAAAATGTTGGGGAGCTGTTTCGCACATTAGAAACAGCCTTGCGAAGTTGAAAGAGCGTCCTCGGATTGGAAAGGTAAGATCACTTATTAATTGATTTGATTAGAAAGTACATGTGAAAATGAAAGCAGTAAACCAGATTGTGAAGCTCCAAAGACCTATAGGACAACCCTTACTTGGGCCAGAAAAAAATGGACAAATGCCAGCCTTTACCTATCAGCGACCAGTCTAGAGTGTAGCTTCTCATACCCCATATCACAGGCTTGTCTAAGGGCTGGTCCAGCCAATGAAATGAGTTCTGGTCTTTGCTCCTAATATTCTGAATATAGATACTACCACAACATTCTAAAGATCAGCGTTGTTAGCTAATGAAGTGGCTTGTTATTTATTATCCAATAATTCCCCTCACACGACACATAGGCCATAATAGTTTTTATTGCCCACTTGCATGGAAATAATCTAATGGAGAGTGAGAATGTGCCGAGTGTTTTGAAATTGTGCTCTAATGTCTTTAGAAAATTTTGATATCATCTCAATCTTTTAGTATGAAAGGCTAGGTCAACAAATTTTCAGTGATTTGATGTTTCCATAAGGTGAAGAAAGCATATTCACTGTGATCCTGCCATCTCATGCAGGCCTTTTTCAATTTGTTGATCCATGACTTAACTATAGCTAGGCTTCCAAAGCAGGCAAAATGGAAAACGAGTTAAAAAGAACTTTCCAAAAAAAAAAAAAAATCTTGATCATCATTTTATGTAGCTGCTGTCCAAATGCTGAGAGGCATAGTTTACCATATCATGTTATTGAATGTATTCATGTGCTAAGAGTGCCTGAGTTGGATCTTGTGGTGTTGTAACTAATGTGTGTATGGCAACTGATGGTTTTGCTGCAGGCAGTAAGTATTTTTATAGATATGGATGAATCAGGAGGTCGTGCAAATGAATGGATCTACAAGTAGATTGTGCTATGGGTGAACCAGGAAATTTTCTGTATTTGGTGGCAATGAACATGGAATGAGGGGGCTGGCTTTCGACAACTCTGACCTGTTCATAGGGTCAGGACCCGTAGCTTGGTGGGGCTTATCCTCCAAAAGACAAGTTGATTTCAGTGCTTCTTTTTCTCTGCTTTGGCGGTGGTGCCTCCAAAAGAGAGGCTTCAGGCCCCACTGGTGTTGTGCCCTTTCGCTTTCTTGTTTACAGAGCCTTGTATACTAGGATTATAAAATTATGTGGAAGTATATACGAGTCAGTTATAAAATGTAAATGTTCATGCATTTGATCTCAACAGTTGAATGTTAGACAAGAGTATTGCTTTGAAAATATGTCCAGATATGACTGCATTTTGTACCATAAATTTAATTGGCAAAAGGAGATGGAGCTTTTTACTTAATGATTCTATAGGAGAAGAAACCTCGCAATGCTAACTGGAAAAAAAAGGCTGCTGTGGCTGGGACCTCCCATTGCCAGTTCAGAAACTGTTCTAGTAACCGCCTGCAAGGATTGAGGTTTTAAAGGATTTTAGAGGTTTTTTTAGGGTTTTTAGGATAAGATTAGCAAAAAAAAAAGGGAACCAAAATGATACAACTGTAAAGATTGATAATAAAAACAGTATTTTCCCTCCATGTTATTTTTGTCATATAAGTATTAAAGATATATATTAATAATGCAAGGACATATTAATTTTTTTGGAGTATTTTATTTTTAATTAAATTTACAAATTTAAATTGTGAGATCCATCGTAGAGATGTTAAATGGGCCGGGATGGCCTGTAACTAAACTGTCCAAACCTGGAACCGGCCCATATCGCTCCTAACACGGCATGTAATCGTTTTTATTGGGTTGGGGCGGTTATGGATTCATTGAACCGTAATCAGCACCGACCATTACCCTGATAAATTGGCACGAAATCATTGAAAATTGGCTTAGACTGCCAAAAATAATGCAAATTAAAAGTTGGATTTTGTTAGGTCAATTTAAAATAAAAAATATTCATTAATTTTTTTAAAAAAATTAAAAAGATGGACAATTCAGGACCAAACTGGCTCGGATAGATAGCTGGCCCGTTTATAAACGGTTCCGGACCGGTTCATATCTACATAAACTGTGTTGAGAAATGGAATTTCACATCAGAAAATTGAATAAAAAGGTCCCGGCATATAAGAGACAGTTATTGAGGGCGGGTGTTCATGACACGTGGCACATGTATGCCACGTTGCTATGTGAGGGCGTTTGTTGAGAAATAAAATTTCACATCGAAAAATTGAATAAAATAATCCCGGCATATAAGAGACTATGTCATATGCCAAGATCTTTTTATTCAATTTTCTAATGTGAGATTCCATTTCTTAACAAACTATGACTCGTAATCGGACCGGCCCATTAAACAAACGAGCTGAACTGTAATTGGATCAAACGGTTTCAGATTTGTTTTGAACTGATTCAGACTGTACTTGTAACAACACAAATCCATTGTGAATTTCACATCCATTTTTTTATTTTAATTCTACCACATTTTTTGTGTTAATCTTAATTGTATATTCCACGTAAACTGAGAATCCAAAATTTGACGTCCTTCTCTCTCTCATGCTCCTAGCGAAATAGATCGGGGAACTCATCTTCTGATGCCGCTCTGGGCTCAATTGGGAAGAATTGAGAGGATCGGGAAGTAGAATGAGAAGATTCAGGGAAGAAGTACGAGGATCCGAGGGAGAGAGCTATGAGGAGGAGCTTTTATTCATTGATTCACACTGTACATAAGATCCTCCATCGCCCTTTCTTATACAGGAATGTTCTTCTCGCGCCCAGAGCAACCACCCTAACAACCATAACAGTTGTAGTGGCGGTATTTACAAAAGAGGACTTAAACTTTTACAAACGTCGCTACTAACTTTCTGCTAGAGCAGTGAGGCCTTCTACTTTAAAGTCTCCTCATCGGGGTCCTTGGTGCGTGTCATCTTCCGTTCAAATCTCTTTAATCAATATCTCCACTTCGCAGCCGCAAACCCTAATCTCTTCAATCAGAGCCTCTCCTTCAAATCGAGTCCTAATCTCCTCAAATCGAACTGCCAATGGCATGGTGAGTCTGAGGGCCCTCACGCTTGAGAGTCTCACCTGGATAAAGGAGCACAAACGCGAAGGATCAAAGACCAAGAAAGAAGACCTAAATAACAATCTACAATCGAAAGGCTTAGAGTCACAAGATTGAAGGATCGAGGACCGGAACATCCAAAGCTGCACAGCTGCATTTAAATCGGCCGTTAATAATGATATTGACCCCTAAGCCTACCGGTGAGCAGTTTAAGCATTCTTTGGTAACTAATTACTCCGTGGATTTTTGGTTTGAAATCATCTTTCGATAATGATTCTAGTTTCGAGCGGTCACTATATGATTGTTTGCTTGGTAAAGCTTGGCTGCCGATATTTGATTGCACGGTCCCTTGTTTTTAAAGGGTTTTTTAGGGTTTTTTAGGGTTTTTAGGGTTTTTTAGGGTTTTTTAGGGTTTTTTAGGGTTTTTTAGGGTTTTTTAGGGTTTTTTTTTTTAGGGTTTTTTTTTTAGGGTTTTTTAGGGTTTTTTAGGGTTTTTTAGGGTTTTTTAGGGTTTTTTTTTTTTAGGGTTTTTTAGGGTTTTTTTTTTTAGGGTTTTTTAGGGTTTTTTAGGGTTTTTTAGGGTTTTTTTAGGGTTTTTTTTTTTTTTTAGGGTTTTTTAGGGTTTTTTTTTTTTAGGGTTTTTTAGGGTTTTTTAGGGTTTTTTAGGGTTTTTTAGGGTTTTTTTAGGGTTTTTTAGGGTTTTTTAGGGTTTTTTAGGGTTTTTTAGGGTTTTTTAGGGTTTTTTAGGGTTTTTAGGGTTTTTTTAGGGTTTTTTAGGGTTTTTTTAGGGTTTTTTAGGGTTTTTTAGGGTTTTTAGGGTTTTTTAGGGTTTTTTAGGGTTTTTTAGGGTTTTTTAGGGTTTTTTAGGGTTTTTTAGGGTTTTTTAGGGTTTTTTAGGGTTTTTTTAGGGTTTTTTAGGGTTTTTTAGGGTTTTTTTAGGGTTTTTTTAGGGTTTTTTAGGGTTTTTTTAGGGTTTTTTAGGGTTTTTTAGGGTTTTTTAGGGTTTTTTAGGGTTTTTTTAGGGTTTTTTAGGGTTTTTTAGGGTTTTTTAGGGTTTTTTAGGGTTTTTTAGGGTTTTTTTAGGGTTTTTAGGGTTTTTAGGGTTTTTTAGGGTTTTTTAGGGTTTTTAGGGTTTTTTTAGGGTTTTTTAGGGTTTTTTAGGGTTTTTTAGGGTTTTTTAGGGTTTTTTAGGGTTTTTTAGGGTTTTTTAGGGTTTTTTAGGGTTTTTTAGGGTTTTTTAGGGTTTTTTAGGGTTTTTTAGGGTTTTTTAGGGTTTTTTAGGGTTTTTTAGGGTTTTTTAGGGTTTTTTAGGGTTTTTTAGGGTTTTTTAGGGTTTTTTAGGGTTTTTTAGGGTTTTTTAGGGTTTTTTTTTAGGGTTTTTTAGGGTTTTTTAGGGTTTTTTAGGGTTTTTTAGGGTTTTTTAGGGTTTTTTAGGGTTTTTTAGGGTTTTTTAGGGTTTTTTTTTTTTAGGGTTTTTTAGGGTTTTTTTTTTTAGGGTTTTTTAGGGTTTTTTAGGGTTTTTTAGGGTTTTTTAGGGTTTTTTTAGGGTTTTTTAGGGTTTTTTTAGGGTTTTTTAGGGTTTTTTAGGGTTTTTTAGGGTTTTTTAGGGTTTTTTAGGGTTTTTTAGGGTTTTTTAGGGTTTTTTAGGGTTTTTTTAGGGTTTTTTTTAGGGTTTTTTAGGGTTTTTTAGGGTTTTTTAGGGTTTTTTAGGGTTTTTTTAGGGTTTTTTAGGGTTTTTTAGGGTTTTTTAGGGTTTTTTAGGGTTTTTTAGGGTTTTTTAGGGTTTTTTAGGGTTTTTTAGGGTTTTTTAGGGTTTTTTAGGGTTTTTTAGGGTTTTTTAGGGTTTTTTAGGGTTTTTTAGGGTTTTTTAGGGTTTTTTTAGGGTTTTTTAGGGTTTTTTAGGGTTTTTTAGGGTTTTTTAGGGTTTTTTAGGGTTTTTTAGGGTTTTTTAGGGTTTTTAGGTTTTTTAGGGTTTTTTAGGGTTTTTTAGGGTTTTTTAGGGTTTTTTTAGGGTTTTTTAGGGTTTTTTAGGGTTTTTTAGGGTTTTTTAGGGTTTTTTAGGGTTTTTTAGGGTTTTTTAGGGTTTTTTAGGGTTTTTTAGGGTTTTTTAGGGTTTTTTAGGGTTTTTTAGGGTTTTTTAGGGTTTTTTAGGGTTTTTTAGGGTTTTTTAGGGTTTTTTAGGGTTTTTAGGGTTTTTTTAGGGTTTTTTAGGGGTTTTTTAGGGTTTTTTTAGGGTTTTTTAGGGTTTTTTAGGGTTTTTTAGGGTTTTTTAGGGTTTTTTAGGGTTTTTTAGGGTTTTTTAGGGTTTTTTAGGGTTTTTTTAGGGTTTTTTAGGGTTTTTTAGGGTTTTTTAGGGTTTTTAGGGTTTTTTAGGGTTTTTTAGGGTTTTTTAGGGTTTTTTAGGGTTTTTTTAGGGTTTTTTAGGGTTTTTTAGGGTTTTTTAGGGTTTTTTAGGGTTTTTTAGGGTTTTTTAGGGTTTTTTAGGGTTTTTAGGGTTTTTTAGGGTTTTTTAGGGTTTTTTAGGGTTTTTTAGGGTTTTTTAGGGTTTTTTAGGGTTTTTTAGGGTTTTTTAGGGTTTTTTAGGGTTTTTTTAGGGTTTTTTAGGGTTTTTTAGGGTTTTTTAGGGTTTTTTAGGGTTTTTTAGGGTTTTTTAGGGTTTTTTAGGGTTTTTTAGGGTTTTTTAGGGTTTTTTAGGGTTTTTTAGGGTTTTTTAGGGTTTTTTAGGGTTTTTAGGGTTTTTTAGGGTTTTTTAGGGTTTTTTTAGGGTTTTTTAGGGTTTTTTAGGGTTTTTAGGGTTTTTTAGGGTTTTTTAGGGTTTTTTAGGGTTTTTTAGGGTTTTTAGGGTTTTTTAGGGTTTTTAGGGTTTTTTAGGGTTTTTTAGGGTTTTTTAGGGTTTTTTAGGGTTTTTTTAGGGTTTTTTAGGGTTTTTTTAGGGTTTTTTAGGGTTTTTTTAGGGTTTTTTAGGGTTTTTTTAGGGTTTTTTAGGGTTTTTAGGGTTTTTTAGGGTTTTTTTAGGGTTTTTAGGGTTTTTTAGGGTTTTTTTAGGGTTTTTTAGGGTTTTTTAGGGTTTTTTTTTTTAGGGTTTTTTAGGGTTTTTTAGGGTTTTTTAGGGTTTTTAGGGTTTTTTTTTTTAGGGTTTTTTAGGGTTTTTTAGGGTTTTTAGGGTTTTTTTAGGGTTTTTTAGGGTTTTTTAGGTTTTTTAGGGTTTTTTAGGGTTTTTTAGGGTTTTTAGGGTTTTTAGGGTTTTTTTAGGGTTTTAGGGTTTTTTAGGGTTTTTTAGGGTTTTTTAGGGTTTTTTTAGGGTTTTTTAGGGTTTTTTAGGGTTTTTTTAGGGTTTTTTTAGGGTTTTTTTAGGGTTTTTTTAGGGTTTTTTAGGGTTTTTTTAGGGGTTTTTTTAGGGTTTTTTAGGGTTTTTTAGGGTTTTTTTTTAGGGTTTTTTTAGTTTTTTTAGGGTTTTTTAGGGTTTTTTTTAGGGTTTTTTAGGGTTTTTTTAGTTTTAGGTTTTTAGGGTTTTTTAGGTTTTTTTTTAGGGTTTTTTAGGGTTTTTTAGGGTTTTTTTTTAGGGTTTTTTTAGGGTTTTTTAGGGGTTTTTTAGGGTTTTTAGGGTTTTTAGTTTTAGGTTTTTTAGGGTTTTTTAGGGTTTTTGGGTTTTTTAGGGTTTTTTTTAGGGTTTTTTAGGGGTTTTTTTAGGGTTTTTTAGGGTTTTTTAGGGTTTTTTTTTTTAGGGTTTTTTTTTTAGGGTTTTTAGTTTTTTAGGGTTTTTTTTTTTAGGGTTTTTTTTTTAGGGTTTTTTATTTTTTAGGGTTTTAGGTTTTTTAGGGTTTTTTAGTTTTTTTATTTTGGTTTTTTAGGGTTTTTTAGGGTTTTTTAGGTTTTTTAGGGTTTTTTTAGGGTTTTTTTAGGGTTTTTTAGGGTTTTTTAGGTTTTTTTTTTAGGGTTTTTTAGGGTTTTTTAGGGTTTTTTAGGGTTTTTTAGGGTTTTAGGGTTTTTTAGGGTTTTTTAAGGGTTTTTTTTTTTTTTAGGTTTTTTAGGGTTTTTTAGGGTTTTTTAGGGTTTTAAGGGTTTTTTAGGGTTTTTTAGGGTTTTTTAGGGTTTTTTAGGGTATTTTTAGGGTTTTTTTAGGGTTTTTTTAGGGTTTTTAGGGTTTAGGTTTAGGGTTTTTTTAGGGTTTTTTAGGGTTTTTTTTAGGGTTTTTTAGGGTTTTTTTAGGGTTTTTTAGGGGTTTTTTTTAAGCGGTTTTTTAGGGGTTTTTTTAGGGTTTTTAGGGTTTTTAGGGTTTTTAGGGGTTTTTCTAGGGTTTTTAGGGTTTTTTAGGGTATTTTTAGGGTTTTTTTTGGGTTTTTAGGGTTTTTTAGGGTTTTTTTTTAGGGTTTTTTTAAAGGGTTTTTTAGGGTTTTTTTCAGAGGATTTTTAGCGGTTTTTTAGGGTTTTTAGGGTTTTTTAGGCGGTTTTTTAGGGTTTTTTTTTTAGGGTTTTTTAGGGGTTTTAGGGTTTTTTAGGGTTTTTTTTAGGGTTTTTTTATAGGTTTTTTTAGGGTTTTTTTTTAGGGTTTGTTGTGAGAGGTTTTTTAGGTTTTTTTAAGAGTTTTTTAGGGTTTTTAGGGTTTTTTTAGGGTTTTTTTAGGGTTTTTTTTAAGGTTTTTTTAGGGTTTTTTAGGGTTTTTTTAGGGTGTTTTTAGGGTTTTTTAAGGGTTTTAGGGTTTTTTAAGGGGTTTTCTGCTAAGGGTTTTTTACGGGTTTTTTAGGGT